>CAUYRT010024025.1:0-90047 GCA_963574885.1 Lepilemur ruficaudatus
TTTATTTTATTTGTAGATATTTTAAGTGGGATTACTTTCTTGGTTTCTTTTTCAGGTTTTTTATTGTTGGCATGTAGAAATGCTACTGATTTTTATATGTTGACTTTGTATCCTGCAACTTTACTGAATTTATCAGTTCTAATAGTTTTATTTTTTTGAGACCTCTTTAGGTTTCTCTAGATATAAGATCATATTGTCTACAAACAAGGATAATTTAAATTTTTCAATTTAAATTTCAATTAAATTTTCAATTTAAATGCCCTTTATTTCTTTCTCTTGTCTGATTGCTCTAGCTAGAACTTCCAGGACTCTGTTGAATAACAGTGGTGAAAGTGGGCATCCTTGTCTTATTCCAGATCTTAGAGGAAAGGCTTTCAATTTTTCCCCATTCAACATGAAGCTAGTTGTGAGTCTGTCGTATAGGCTTTTATTGTGTTGAGGTAAGTTCCTTCTATTCCCAGTTTTTTTGGAAGTTTTTATCATGAAAGGATGTTGAAGTTTATCAAATGCTTTTTCAGCATCAATTGAAATGATCAGATGGTATTTGTCCTTTGTTTTGTTGATATAATGTATCACACTGATTTATTTGCATATGTTGAATCATCCTTGCATCCCTGGATAAATCTCACTTGATGATGATGAATAATCTTTTTAATGTGCTGTTGTATTCAGTTTGCTAGTATTTCATGGAGGATTTTTGCATCTATGTTGATCAGAGATATTGGCCTATAGTTTTCTTTTTTTATTGTGTCTCTGTCTGGCTTTGGTATCAGGGTGATACAGGCTGCATAGAATGAGTTTGGAAATATCTGTCCACCTCCATTTTTGAGGGGATAGTTTAAGTAGGATTGCTATTAGTTTTTCTTTGACTACTTGGTAGAATTCAGTGGTGAAGCCATCAGGTCCTGGGCTTTTCTTTGATTGGAGACTTTTAATTACCACTTGTATCTTATTACTAGTTATTGATTTATTGAGGTTTTAGATTTTTTTTCTTGGTTCAATCTTGGTAGGTTGTATGTATCTAGGAATTTATCCATTTCTTCTAGGTTTTCCAATTTATTGGCATATAGTTCCTCATATAGAAATCTTTAATGATCCTAGAATTTCTGCAGTTTCAGTTGTAATGTGTCCTTTTTCATCTCTGATTTTATTTATTTGAGTCTTTTTTCTTTTTTTCTTAGTCTGGCTAAAGAAGCATCAATTTTGCTTATCTTTTCATTTCATTGATCTTTTATATTTATTTTTGTTTCTATTTCATTTATTTCCATTCTGATCTTTATTCTTTTTCTACTAATTTGGGGTTGGTTTGTTTTTCTAGTTCTTTGAGATACATCATAAAGTTGTTTATTTGAAGCTTTTCTATTTTTTTGATGTAGGCACTTACTACTATAAACTTTCCTCTTACTACTGCTTGTGCTATATCCCATATGTTTTGATATGTTGTGTTTTTATTTTAATTTGTTTCAAGAAATCTTTAAATTTCCTTCTCAACCTCTTCATTGACCCACTGGCCATTCAAGACCATATTGTGTTAATTTCCATGTATTTATATAGTTTCCAATGTTCCTCTTGTTATTGAATTTTAGTTTTATTCCATTGTGTTCAGAGAAAATACTCAATATGATTTCAGTGTTTTGGAATTTTTTAAGACTTATTTTATGGCATAACATATGGTCTATCCTTGAGAGTAATCCATGAGCTAAGGAGAAGAATATGTATTCTGCAGCTGTTGGATGAAATATCCTATAAATATCTATCAGATCCACTTGGTCTATGATGCAGATTAAGTCCAATGTTTCTTTCTTGATTTTCTGTCTGGATGATCAGTCCAATGCTCAAAATGGAGTGTTGAGGTCTCCAGTGATTATTTTTGGAGGATCTAGCTCTCTCTTTAGATCTGATAATATTTGCTTTATATATCTAGGTGCTACAGTGTTGGGTGTATATATATATTTAGAATTATTATAATGTCTTGCTGGATTGACCCCTTTATCATTATATAATGACTTTCTTTGTCTCTTTTGATAGTTTATGCCTTGAAATCTACTTTATCTGATAGAAATATAGCTACTTCTGCTCTATGTATCTTTATAGGTAAAATGGGTTTCTTGAAGACAACATATAATTAGGTATTTTTTTTAATCCAGTCAGCCACTCTATGTCTTTTGATTGGAGAGTTTAGTCTATTCACATTCAATGTTATTATTGATTGGTAAGGAATTATTACTGCCATGCTGTTATTTGATTTCTGGTTGTTTGTAGTCCTCTCTTTCTTTTTTCCTTCCTTCCTGTCTTTCTTTATTAGAAGTGATTTTCTCTGGTATTGTCTTTCAATTTCTTGCTTTTTATTTTTTGTGTATCCATTGTAGGTTTTTTGATTTGAGGTTATTATGAGGCTTGAAAAAATATTTTATAACCAATTATTTTAAACATATGACAACTCTCCTTACAAACAAAGAGAAATCTAACAGAAATTCTATATTTTACCTCCATCCTCTGCCTTGATTTTTAATTTTTTGTTGTTTCCATTTATATCTTTCTATACTATCTATCAAATTTTTCAAACCAATAACTTTGGTTGCAAACTATCAGTAAAAAAAAATCTGATCTTAGTGGTCTTCCAGGAGCATTTCAAACCTTAATCACCACATCATAAATTGGCCAAGAGTAAAAAACCATACATCCAGAAGTAAGGCATTATAATGATCACTAAAAATCCTTTCCTCCATATAAGCAATGTTAACATCAGAAAAATTGTCAGAATTAACTATTTCAAAACTCTAGAAATGAACCATAGGCTTGTAGCAATTCAAGCAGTGTTTATTCAAGATAAGCAGAAAAATCGTCATAAAAAATGAGCTTTGTGGCATTTTAAATTGCTGTATTCTCATCTCCCTCTTCTCAGATCCACAACAGTAGTCTTGAAAATCAATAGCCTGCTATCATCATGCAAGCCAGCAGCCTGGCAACCACTGAAAGACACAGGAAGATGTTTGAGCCCCTTCAAAGACTCATTCTCAGAGAATTGTCATTATTTGAACTATTTGATAATTCCCTGTAAGACCCCGCTTGCAAGGATATTTTTTTATGTGACTCAGAGTTCAGCCAGTGTGAACAGCCTTTCTTCAGAATCCTTGGTTGAAAACAACCAGAGGCAATTGTTTAACACTGTTTAACATTAAAACTGTCTGAGGTGGACAAACAACTGGGGCAAATAATAAACTCATTAAAAAGCTTAAAAGGAAAAGCTCAGGAATGAGATATCCATAGGGAGCTTCGAAAAGCTCCAAAATATTTCTAAAATGCTAGAAGGCCACGCACATATGTAGAGCTATACATGTGACCAGGGCTCTATACATGCCCAGGAAAGACCTGAGAAGTCCTAAGCTCTCACTTCTAGCTAATCTTGAGACACTGCTTGAACTTGATGTGAAGGCTAAGGCAGAGTTGTCAACTGCCTGGCTGAGTGTTGAAGGGATGCCTCAACACACACAGCGATCCCTTTCTCAAAGACTGGGAAACTTTTTGGTTCTAGGCATTTAAGGAAATCTCTGTCTAATCATTAGTTGACTACAAAGCTAACTAAGCAAGGACATCAGTGGCCACCACAACAAAGAACACAAACTTTACTGGGGGGGAAAATGACAACAACAACAAACACTGGAGAGGGAAGACAATCTGATTTTTTTTCAGAGTTGTCACCTATTTAAAATATCACATTTCCAACAAAGAAATTATGAGCTATGCAAAGAAGCAAGAAAGTATTGCCATAAACAGGAAAAAAGCAGTCAATAGAAAGTCAATAGAAAGTGTGCTTGAGGAATTTCAGGTATTGGACAAAAACTAAAGACTTTAAATTAGCTACTTTAAACATGTTAAAAGAACTAAAGGAAACTATGTCTAAAGAATTAAAGATAAGCACAAGAATAATATTTCATTAACTATAGAATATCAATAAAGAGATGGATATTATATAAAAAGAATCAATGGAAATTCTGGAATTGAAAGTACAATAACTGAAATGAAAAATTAACTAAATGGGCTCAATAGTAGGTTTTATCAGGAAGAAGAAAGACTCAATGAAATTGAAGATAGGTCAAATGAGATTATCTAGTCTTAGGAACAGAAAGAAAAAAATGAAGAAAAATGAACAGAGTCTAAGCGATCTATGAGATACCATCAAGCAGATCAACATACACACTATGGGAGTTCCAGAAGGAGAAGAAAAAGAGAAAAAGATTATTTGAAGACATAATGGCCAAAATTTCCCCAAATCTGGTGCAAAATATGAATCTACAAATCCAAGAAACTCAACAAACTTCAAGTGGGATAAACTCAAAGAGGCCCAAACCACGACACATTATAATAAAACTGTGACTAACCAGGCAAATACAAGGAGAGAGTCTTGAAAACAGTAAGAGAGAAATGATTTGTTATATAGAAAGGATTCTCAATAAGGCTATCAGCTGATTTCTTATCAGACACATTGGAGACTAGAAGGCAGAGCGTTGATATATTCAAAGTACTGAAAGAAAAATCCTGTCCCCTGAAAATTCTATGACCAGCAAAGCTGTCCTTCAAAAATGAAGGAAAAATTAAGACATTCTCTGCTAAACAAACGGTGAGAGAGTTTGTTACTAGACCTGCCCTGCAAGAAATGCTAAAGGCAGTTCTTTAGATTAAAATGAAAGACTAGACAGTAACTCAAAGCCATATTAACATATAAAGATCTTTTGTAAAGATAAATATGTGGGCAATTATGAAAGGTAATATTTTTATAATTTTAGTTTATAACTCTACTTTTGATTTTCTATATGATTTACAAAAAACAAATCCATAGAAACAATCATTAATTTATGTTATTGGACACACAAAGTATAAAGATGTAATCTATAACACCAGTAACAGAAGGGAGGCCATTTTCTAAGTCCCGTCGGGGTGCTGCGGCCCTGAGCTGCCTGAGAATTTCCTGTAGCTCCACCATGTGGAGCGGACGGCTGGGCCGCCTCAGGCCAGTGGCCTGCGGGGTAGAGGAGCTATGGCGCCGCCGGCGGGAGCGGGAGGCAGCACTGCGGAAGGAGCGGGGGAAGCAGCAGCTGGTCAGCAAGAGACTGCTGAGACACGACGCCCCGGAGGAAGCCGGAGAGGGTGGTGTGGTTGCGATCCTTGGGGACGCAGAGGTCCAGCAGTTCCTGAGGCTAGCCCCGCTGGGGACAGAGGAAAAGGAGAGAGAGAGGGCTTTGGTCAGCCTTCGTGGAGGCTTGCAGCACCCTGAGACCCAACAAACCTTCATCCGGCTGGAGGGCAGCATGCGGATCCTGGTTGGGCTTCTGACCAGCAACCAAGCCCTGCTGCAGCTTGAGGTGGCTCGGTGCCTGAATGAGCTCTCTCATTCTGAGCAGCCTGTGGTGCTCAGCCTGCCTGCCAGCCACTTCTTACCTCCTCACCTACCTCTCTGGTCACAGCTCAGACTTCATAGAGCTGTGTCTATATACACTGGGTAACCTGATCGTGGAGAGTGAGACTGTGAGAAGGCAGCTCCGGCCACAGGGCATTGTTCCAGCCCTGGCTGCCTGCATCCAGTCCCCCCATGTGGCTGTGCTGGAAGCCCTTGGATATGCCTTATCTCAGCTTCTATAGGCTAAGGAAGCTCCAGAGAAGATCATTCCCTCCATTCTGAGATCTACTCTTCCTCAGCACATGCTGCAATTGTTGCAACCTGGCCCAAAGCTGAAACCTGGGGTGGCTGTGGAGTTTGCCTGGTGTCGTCATTACATCACCTGCAGCCAGGTCAATAATGCCCTGCTTATCACCCATGGGGCTCTGTCAACCCTGGGGCTTCTGCTGTTGGACTTGGCTGGGGCTGTCCAAAGAACCGAGGATGCAGGACTGGAGCTGCTGGCATGCCCTGTGCTTCGGTGTCTAAGCAACCTACTAACAGAGGCAGCAGTGGAGACTATGGGAGGGCAAATGCAGCTCAGAGATGAACGTGTTATGGCAGCCTTATTTATTCGTCTGCAGTTCTTCCTCCATTAACAGCCTAGCCTGCTTCCTGAGGGCCTCTGGCTCCTCAACAATCTCACTGCAAACGGTCCTAGTTTCTGTACCTCCTTGCTCTCCCTGCATCTGATTGAGCCTCTCTTGCAGCCGTTGCCAGTATCTAATGTGGTGCTCACAGTTCTGTGCAATGTTGCAGAGAAGGGTCCTGCTTACTGCCAGCAGCTATGGCCAGGGCCCCTGCTCTCTTCTTTGCTGAACACGCTGGCCTTCTCTGACACTGAAGTAGTAGGCCAGAGTTTGGAGCTGCTGCATCTGCTGTTCCCCTATCAGCCAGAGGCTATTCAGGCCTTCCTGCAGCAGTCGGGGCTGAAGACCCTGGAAAGGCATCAGGAGGCGGCCCAGCTCCAGGATCGTGTACATGCTCTCTGTTGGACAGCTCTTCACGGGTGACCTGGCTTCTCAATTTATTTGGCTCCCCACCGCTGGCTTCTTTGCTTACTTTCTCTTAGGTGGAGCCCTCTGGAGATTTAGGACCACAATGAGGTCTCATGTTCTCTGCTCCCACACCTAAGCCAGGACTGTTGGACCTTAGGTCCTCTTCTTTCACCCAACACTGTCCAGGCAGGAGGACCAGAAGGGACTCAGTGTGGCCTCCTTATTCTGGGACCCTGGAACCTCACACCCCACGTTTTTTTGCTTCAGCAGTGGGTAGCTTTTGATTGAACAGAATAAAGTTTTATTTTTATATTAAAAAAATAACAGAAGGGGGCAGAGATCTATAGGAACAGAGACTGTGTATACTATTGCAATTAAATTGGTATAAATGAAAATTGGATTATTATAACTTTAAAATGTTAAATGTAATCCCCATGGTAACCACAAAGAAAATATCTATAGAATAGCACATAAAGAAATGAGAAGACAATCCTCCAAAAAGAAAAGTCCTAGGCTAGATGGCTTCACCAGTGAATTTTACCAAACATTTAAAGAAGAACTAAAACCAAACTTTTTAAAATTCTTCCAGAATGTTGAAGAGGAGGGAACACTGAATAACTCATTCTATGAAGCCAGCATTGCTCTGATAACAAAGCCAGATAGACATCACAAGAAAATTACAGACTAGTATCCTTAAGAACATAGATGTAAAAGTCCTCAATAAATATTAGTGAATCAAATCCAACAATATATGAAAAAGATTATGCATCATTTTCAAGTGGGATTTATCCCAAGAATGCAACGATGGTTCGACATAAAAAAATCAATCTATGTAACATATCATATTAATAGACCAAAGGAAAAAAACTACATGATCATCTCACTTGATGCAGAAAAGGTATTTGACAGATCCAACTCTTTCATAATAAAAACTAAGAAAAGTAGAAACAGAAGGAAAACTCCTCAACATGATAAAAGGTATTTATGAAAAACCTACAGCTAACATTATATGTAGTGGTGAAAGACTGAAACTAAGGAACAGGACAAGAGAGAAAGTAGAGGGCACATGTTTTCTTTTAGAGAAATGACGCAGATGTTGCTGCACGTGTCTTTTTTGTTTATATTCCAATAGTAAAGAAACCATATGGCCAAATCTAGTTCTAAGGAAGGCTAGCTATGTCTCTAAAATTCTATGGGGAATTCCTATTACTAAAAAGAGGAAGGAAAGAATGGACATTGGACGATAATTAGCAGTCTTTGCCATACTTCACAAAAGCAGTTTAATACAGTCATTCTTTACTCAGTATTTAAAGAAAATAATAAGAGGACGCTACCACAAAACTAAACCTCAGCAATGATATTGCGTAGTGCCAAATATTATTTGTATCTAAGCATGCACAGAAAGCACTCTATGCAGCTGTCACACAGTTTATGAGCCGTAGGCAAGCAATGACGTTCACCCAAAACATGAGGTCAGACCTGCCCGCTGCACCTTCAGTTCTCCAATGTTCACCCTAAAATTACCACTGAGCTCCACTTTCCATGCTCTGAAGAGGCAGGGGTTTCATTGAGCACTGCTCTAATTAGCATCACTGAGCCTGCCCAAGACTAGAAGACCCTTAGTCAGCATCAAGTGAATCTTCAGCATTTGTGTAAATCAGGATCACTATACAAAAGCGAAACAGGGAAAGTGCTGGAGTTCAGGTGGAGAACTGAAAAGCAGGCTAAGAGTTGGATAATTTAATTTCCCTTTCTTGTTTTTATCACTTCCTCACTAAGGAGCTTTTCCATGGACTGACAGTACCAGAATAAGATTAAGAATATTAAAAAGGCTTTTGTTTATTCCCATCAGTGGCCAAAGAGAAACTCACAGGTGACAAAGAATAAAATCAGCAGAGGTTTCCTAAAGGTCTGTTTTTCCCACCATAGCAGCTTTTCGTAAAAGAGATTGATATTTTAAGCTAATTATTCTCAGCTCCCCACAACCTAATTCAATCTTTCCCTTGTGTTCTGCTCTGGGAGGCTGAGCTCTACTAACTGCAACAGCCAGGTTCTCTTGACCTCTGACTCCGGTTGGATCTGGCTAATAGGAGGCACCATGAGGAGATCCAAAGACAGAAAAAAGACAGAGGTTGAGTTATGGTGAGAGATGCTGTGATTCTAGAAACAGCTGGACTGGTTTTTGGTCATGGCTCCCTCTGAGTGGCTCTCTGCCTTGGTCCTACATTTCTCCAGGCTATGCTGATACCATTTCCTCTCGCCCCTTCAGGTCTAAGTGTGCTAATAACGTCTCATTCTTGCTAATCTCTAAATGTGTAATGATTCTTTATTTATATCCTTAATCCTGTCCATACCTCCAGAAACAACTCCCTTATTAAATTCTCTTCAGTTTACCCATGATTGTGCCATTCATTTTCTGTTGGGTCCTGATATAATAGTTTTATCAAAAATTGTTCCAGAAAATAGGCTCTCAAAATGTGACTATGGGATCGGGCAGCTCACATGTTTGAAGAGCACATGAAAATCCTCCATGCTGGGATGGTGCTTACTCACCAGTGATGGCACAGGGTGGATTACAGGTAGAAAGCAGGGCACTGGGAGACTGAGTGGCTATAGGGTTTAGTTATTCTGGTGACAATGGTGATTATGAGGATTGTAGATTATTATGGCTTCTTCTGACTGCCATGGCAGAATTCCAAAAAGAAAAAAAAAAAACTGAAGGTTTTACACTCCCATTCCAAGGTACAAGTGGACAGTCAGGAAACCTCTATGATCACCTTAGAAAAGTGCTTTATCTATCTTCCAGCTGCAAGGCCAACAGAGATTGGGCCCAAAGTTGCAATGTCAGTTAAACGTGCAACCCACAGATCTCTAACGCCAAGGTAAGGGCCCTATTTGGAAAGTAGTGGGATGCTGTAACTCGAGTTGTTGATATTTGGACATAGACAAAGCTGAGAACTTCAAAACATCAGTTTCCACTGAACCTTCTTTACCAATGGATGCAACTCTCTATTCTGTCTGAGAAAACAGCCCTTACTTGTAGAAAATCTTTTCTGCCTCATCTGGAGTAGTTGTGCCTTGAAAAGGGATGTTTCTTCTCAGGCCTCCCCTGCACCACTTCTCATTGTCTCCAAGCTCAAAATGAGATCCTAAAATAGTCCAAAGAAGTATGTTTTTCTCCAGGAAAGAGCCTACACTTAGGGTGTTTCAATTTTGTATCATCAGAAATCCAGGGAGTGTATATGGGAATGGACAAATATAAAATTGAATCAGGCCAAATTTATTGACATTTATGTGCTCATCTAAGACTCTGTATTGAAGATGTTGGCTTGAAGGTCTAAGATTGGAATTAATTGAAACCTAACCTCAGCAGCAGCCTACCATGATTCTGGTATGCCAGAACTAGATCAGTGGTTCTCAACTCCAGTTGCACATGAGAAACACCTCAGGAATTTTACAAATCATGCTGAAGCCCCATGCACAGAAATTTTTGCTGTAATTATTCTGGGGGGAAGCCCAAACATTGGTGTTTTTAAAGCTCCCCGATGAGTCTAATGTTTAGAACGACTGCTGCAGAGGAAGAAACCAAAAAGCCCTTGCTTATGAAAATATTAGAATGGATCTATTATGTGCAACCTGTTCTTCTACCTCCCAAACATACCCACAAAAAGGCCCACTGGCATCGCAGAGCAAGTGTCTCAAAAGCTCTTAGAGGAAATAGGTATAGCCACCAATAGCAGACTACCTGATACATGGCACAGAGCCTGTGGAGAGGGTGAAGAGACTGCCCTGGCTGCCTGTGACAGGGGATGCAAACGACAAAAGATGGCTGCAACCCCCACCACACCCCCTGCGCTTTGGTGTGGAAGACCAGTTGGAATATGGAGATGAAGGTTGCTGCACAGGCCCACACACATGGGTACAGCCCAGGGGTTAGTGGTGGAGCAGCGGTAGATCAGAGAACTGAACTTACACTGTGTCCTATGTGAAAGTCACCCAAAATCAGCATATCAGCACCTTTCTGGAAGCCCAACCTCACACAACCTTGCAAAAGAAATACCATATCATCCATAAGAAACAACCCACTAGCCAAACCACACTCCTGTATGGGAGCTCCTCAGGGCATGTGGTCAAACCCATGTGCAGGGTGAGGGCTAGGGAGCATCCAGAAGGGGAGAAATAGGGACCAGAGCCCATATGGGTCCCAGTCTAGACTTGGGACACCCCAACAGGATGGCACTGGTGGCCCCAGCTGGTCTCAGGCACCAGGGACAGAGAGGACTTGAAAACTTCAAGAAAGGCATTCCGAAGCACAGGCCCCTCTGAGGCACAAGCCAGGGCAGGGCTCTGCTTGCCCAGGTATAAGGGCGGTACTGGTGCTGGAATCCCACTCCCAGCCATGACAGAGTAACTAGAACCAGACTTGCCCTCCTGGGGTAACTGCCCTTCTATGCTAATTGACTAGAAGACGGAATAAAATTTATGAAACAACTGTTTTCAGATATTAAACAGCAGCCAGTACAGGATTGTGATCCCTCCCTGAGAGAAAGGACACCAATGAAGCAACACCTATGATTATCTTGGCTTTCTACCAGAAACCACTTTCTGGACTGGAATTTGGGGAGCCTGGGGCACCTAGTATTGGCAGAGCATAGAAAAGTATCAGAGAGAAGGGAATTACCCAGAGAAATGTGCACAGGGGTGCCTTGATTTCGTTGCTGCATGCTTAACTGCACACATGTAGGGTAAAGTGCCACAAAGCCAAACAAAGAACAATTCCAGAGCTCACGGAAGGCTGAGAGCTATTCAAATCTAACCAGCCAGAGTGAAGAGTTCTTCTGGAACTTCAGGGAATACAGGGTAATGCTTTAGTTTTAGGCCTGAACCAAACTTACAGAAAAAGGCTATTTAGACCTGTTCTACTAAAGCCTAAAAACCAGCCTCAGAAGTACCAAACTGATTCACAAGTGAGTTAACTGTCTGCCAGAACAAAGTCACAGCCCTGTGTTAGTCTGCATCTGCCCAGAGACAGACACCAAGAGGAGATGAAACACGCAAGAATTTTATTAGGGGAAAAGCCTGTGGGGAATGAAATAGACAGGAAGCCAGGGGAGAATGGGAGAGCCACCAAACCTTAATGTAAATCTGACCTCAAGTGAAGAAGAAAGGGAGAGGAGGTTGGGTGGAAGCCTCTAGGACTGCCCTGCAGTCTAAGGAAGGGCTGGCAAAACTGTCCCTGGAGCCCAAAGTCTGCCCTCAGGAAGTTCTATGTCCTCCCTGCCCCCACTCAGTGAAGACTAGCCCATGGGAGGCAGGGCCTTGTTTGGCAATGGCTTTGAAACATAGCAGTTTGGGCCCTTCTTCAATTATGTGCTCTGGAGGTCTGCGATGTTCACTCTCATCACTTGCGTATAGCTCTGTACTTCTCCAGACAGGTTCTGAGAGTGGTTTCCCCGCCATTCCTATGGGCCTCTCTTCCTGAGGGGAGACTCAGAAAAAGGAGGTTAGTGGGATGTCCTGTCGTCCCTGACACAGCAGTTGATCTCAAAGCCACAGCTGGTACTCATCCTCTCCCACCTCCACCTTTTCTTCTAAACTTTGTTCACGCTCGGCAAGTCTAGTGTTTATCTGTTGATAGGAAGCAAACCTCCATTCCTAAGGGGTCTGATCACTAGACTGTCATACCCTTCTAAGTTTTGGGTTGCTGCACATGGCCACTCACAGTTACAATGGGGCAAGGGAGCGCCTGAACGTGCCCACGTGGATCACACCGCTGTTCCCATTGTGTAAAGGTAGTCGTACCTCTTCCTGCTGACCAGGGTCAGTTATCCCTGCAGAATGGCGATCCCTCTATTAGCCTGCTGGTCCCTGAGCGTAAGGAGTCCAAAGTAACCTGTGACAGCCATAACTTATAGTGCAATGGTCCTCTGGCTGTGTCCCCTAGGAAGTACCCTTGGGCACCAGGACTTCTAATGATACAGAGCCCAAAGTTGCAGAGATGAGAAATAAAAATTTCCCAGTGAGTCACTGGAAGGGAATGAAGATGAGGTCATTCTTGCCTTCCCTGGTTGTTTCCTAGACTTATGTATCTTTCCCAATGAGGCAACAGCGCCAAATAGAGGTCTCTCATTTAATAAATACATTGCATTCCGAAGGATGGAATCCCATTCTTTCACAGGGTTTTCTTCAAGCCAGCAATTGAGCTGCAACTTTAGAAGGCCTTTCCAGCATTCTCTGAGGTGATTTGCCTCTAGATGGTGTGGTACGTACTTCAACAGGAGATCCCATGGTCAGAGGCCTGCTCCCACGACTTTGTCACTGTACCGTGAGCCCGGGTCTCATGCTGTGCTGTGTGGGACTCTATATCTGTTGGTCATCATTCCCAAAGCCCCCATATAATGATGCAAGCTGATGATCTGTGGGCAGGAAAGACAACCCCGTACCTCAAATGGGTCATATATCCTTGTGAGGATGGACCACTGGCCGTTTCAAAATGGCCAGCCATTCACAACTGCAGTTGGCGCTACTACTAGGTTATTCTGCAACAGTCTACAGTCATTCTCTCCAATTCATCTGGTTTCTGCAGGAGTCAGACTGGAATCAAATAAAGATATGATTTCATCTTTTAGGTCTTTAGTGGTAGCATTAATCTCTGCCATCCTCCCTGGGGCACAACATTGTTTTTGATCTACTATCTGGAAGGGTGTGGCTTCAGAGGTTGCCACGTGGTCTTCCCAACTATGATGATCTTACTCTGCAAACCAGAAACCCAATATTGGGCTACTCCACCTTCCTAGTATATTGATTCCAAATGTGCACTCAGAGACTATGACCCAAACGTTGAGCATTCAGGACTTTATTATCTGTCCTGGGGATTATGATGACACTTTATATCTCTGGGTATCATATTAGCTCAGATCCTGTATCCAATGCTCTTCAACAGGCTTGGTTATTTTGCTTTCCCTAGTGTACAGTCAACCAAGTAAATGGCTATAGGTCCCATAGTGGAAGAACTGGAGGCATCACCTCAGTGGACACTAGCCATGGTATGGCAAGGTCCTCCTAGGGACCAGTCCCCTCTTCAGTATATGGGTTCCAGATCTGAAAATTGGCTCCTATCTGGAAAATGAACAAAGGATCACGCTGTTTTATTGGAGTGACCACCCTCAACCTTCTGTTTTTCCATTGTTGCTTTCCCCCTCCACTTTAATAAATGTTAAAGAACAACTTCGTTGGCTGTTAGTATATTTTGTTTCTAAGGACATCATGCTCTAATAACCACCTCTACAACTCCTGGTGGGTCAAACCCCCACCCTTAGGATGCTACTCCAACTTTACTGGTCATTATGGTAATTGTGGTCTCTAGACTTCTGGTGGGTAAGTGCAACCATCTGGCTGCTATTATTTCAGAACCCCATCATCATCCCCATGGATGTCAATGAGAGAAACTCTGTGACCTCCTTTCTTACCATCAACCCTGACCTGCAGAGGACAGCCACCACCAAACTTCCCTGGTGAATTTTCTAGGCCCTGTCATGGAACATTCTATTCTAGTGGGTTAGCCTTCCCCGCCCCCTGACCTTCCCCTACCATCTGTCAAGGAAACTCCAGCATTGGTACTTTGTTAAAAGGTGATCATCAGTTTTCACAGACTTCTAAGCACACCATCCCTGGGGTCCTCGCTAGGGTGTTAATCCCAGTGTTCTGAGAAAGTGTACTCAAATCAATAAATTCTAGCATATCTAACTTTACATTCTAGATCCCTTGGTCATGTAACCTCAAAATCCAATCCTAAGAGCACTCCTTTGTCAAGGCAGTTCTTACAATTCTTTAAATACCAAAGCAGCACATCCCCAACTGGGTTATTCTGGGTAACCCTAGTTATTGGCTTGGCAGCCAGGGGTAGACATGAGAGCAGCTCTTGAAGGGAATACTGGTTACCTTGTGGTAAAAAGGCTTCTGCCACATTTTCCAACACAGTGGAAGTGCTAGTCCTCACTAGGCACTAGTAAGGGAAGGGTGGGCTCCTGTGCACATCCAGAGGTTCTGGGAAGGTAGGTTGTAGAATAAGCATACTCAAGGGTATCCATCTCATGTCCCTGTTTCACTTTTCAGGATTGCAGGTTTTCCCTACCAGAGCCCTGATCTTCATAACAGACTTACTTTGGCTGAATGTTCAGACATCACTGGTGCTCTGTAATTCTCACAATTAGGTCTTTAGTCTACTGTTCAATGGTATTTGTCCTTCTGCTACATATAATGACGATATGAGGACCTCTTTTGAAACTAATGTGCTCTCTGGTTCTCACACTTAGCAGTTAACTGCCTGGTAACAGCTCTTAGTCTGTCATTATCATTCTGAAGGCATGAATGCAACTTATCAGTTACCTGACAACTCCAATATCTTTGTAGGTATAGTTCTCTCAATATTTTCCAGTTGCCTGCATCTGTCACCTGTAATGTCTTTATCTGGTTTTGATATCATGGTACCCTGACCTCATAAAATAAGCTTGGAAAGTTTCCTCTCCTCTTTCATTTTCTTGAGGAATTTGGTATACAATTTGTATTATTTCTTCCTTAAATGGTAGGTAGAATTCACAAGCGAAATCATTTGGGTCTAGCATTTCCTTTGTGGGAAGAATTTTAATTATAACTTCAATTTATTTATTTAATTTGGGTATATTTAGGTTATCTGATTCTTCATGAGAAAGCACCTCCAGTTTATGTCTTTTAATAGAATTAGACTATTTAATCTATATTATCAAATTTATTGACATAGAGTTGATCCTGATATTTCTTCATTATCATTTTAATGTCTGCAGAATAAAAGGTGATATACCCTCTTTAATTCCTGATATTGGTCAGCTTCCTTCTGCTGGAATAGGATACATTTGAAGATGTTGTTTTAGGTTATCTTCTCTAAGTAATGCATGCTCAGACCTTATTATGATAACCACCTTATTAACCATGCCATGCTTTATTTTTGAACTCCAAGCCAGAGTCAGATTCTCAATGAAAGAGCTCACTTGGGAAGAAATCTCAGAAATGATGTTTTCAGGATGTTATGTTCTATGATCTAAGCTGGAGCTGAACTGCAGACTCTCAATGACTTATGAGGCAACTTGCAAGCAATTTATCACCAATAATAACTTTAATCTAAATGTGGGATTAGGAAAAAAAGTGTGGTGAAATCAAAGTCATATAAACTTTTGAAGAGTTTTTCCCCCAAAATGAGCAAATCCATTTCAACATCGTACTGACCACACACATTATAACCTCTTATTCTCCAAACCCAAGAAACAGCAAAAGAATTTTAAAAGATGATTGCACAAGGATGAGTAAATGCAAGAGAGGAGAAGAAATTTCAGCAAATTTTCGAACACTTCAAAAAGCAGAGGAAGTTAAAACTGAAGTGCCTGCAGAGGAGAATAGCGATGGGACTTCACCTCCACAGAGCCCCAGAAAGGTTCAAGATTTGGAGGTATCTGTTTCCATGGAAGGGAGCAATATGCTGTAGGAATAAAAACAGGGGGCTTGGTTGAACACATATGGGGCAACTTGACCCCCCACACACCCTTCGCTCACTCTTTATGGCCCCCAAACTTCACATTACTGCCCCACACACCTCTACACGTACACACAAACTGGAGGTTTATTCTTTGGCAGAACTGAATAGAAGTGGCTCAAGACAGTGCACCCAGCAAAGGACAAGGGTGAGCCATGGGAAGGAAAGTAGGAGGACTCAACACACCCAAATTTAACTCCGGACCCTTCTTTCATTTTAGCAGATGGCAATGTCTTTCTTTCAGGTGCATAATCCACACACCTGGGAGTCCTCCTTAATGCCTCTTTTTCTCTTATACTTCCTACCCATTTTATCAGGAAGTCTTTTCTTTTATTTCAAAATATTAAGGAGTACAAATGTTTTTGTTACATGGATAGCTTTTATAATGCTTTAGTCAAGGCTGTAAGTAAGTGTCACATGAATAATGTTCATTGTATCTGTTAGGTAGGTTTTTATCGCTACCCACCTCCCTTCTCCTTCTTGATTTCCAACGATTTTTATTTCTCTTTTACTGCCCATGTGTACCCATCAATTAGTTCCCAATTATTAGAGAGTACATGTGGTGTTTGTTTCCTATTCTCGAGCTACTTAACTTAGGATAATGGTCTCCAGTTCCATTCAAATTGCTGCAGCAGACATTAATTCATTCCATTTTATGGCTGAGTAGTACTCCATGGTATGTATATGTTAATACAACATTTTCTTAATCCACTCATGAATTGATGGACACAGGAAATCTTGATAAAGTCAATCTAGAATCTAACTACTTCTCACCATCTTTACTGCCACCACTCTGGTGCAAGCCACCCTCTCTTTCTTGCCTAGATTACTGGAACAGCCTCCTAAATTGTCTCCCTTCCTCTAATGTTGCTCCCTGGGGTCTCTTCTCCACACAGGTGCCAGAGTGATTCTTTAAAATCCAAAGTCAGATCCTGGCATTCTTCTGCTCAAAGCTTACAATGGCACCCCTCTACATTGCGTAAAAGCCATCCTATCTGCCACAAGACCCATCTCTCACCTCTCCATCCTCCTCTCCTATTTCCTCCTTAGTCACACTGCTGCTGCTATCCTGACCTCTTTACTGTTTCTCTAACATGACAAATCTGCTTCCACCTCAGGGCCTTTGCACTGCTATTCCTCTGGCTCAACTGCTCTTGCCCAGACATCCACATGGCTAACTCTCTTGTTTCCATTAAGTCTTTTTGTTCAAAAATCAATTCCTTAATAAGGCCTATCCTGACCACCCTAATTGAAATTGCAAGCATCTAACACTCCTAATTTCCCTTATCCTACACTATTATTTTTCTATTTCTATAGCACTTATCACCTACTAAGATACTATTTAATTTGTTTATTTCTTATATCTACTGCTCATTGTCTTTCTCAAGGTTGCTAGACTATAAGCTCCTTGAGGGCAGGGATCCTTCCATGTTTTGTTTACTGATGGGTCCTAAGGGCACAAAATAGTGCCTGACACAAAACAGGCATTCAAGCAATATTTGCTAATGAAATAATGTACTGCTTAGTGAAACTCTACACAATGAATGGAAGGGCCGCCCTTTCTTACCCTGCCTTGCTCCCCAAATTCTAGCAGCCTGGCATATATCCCAGAAACAATTTTAGAGGAGTTTCTCTTAAGAAATTAAACAGTCCAGAGAAAAGACCTCCAACAGGAGATACTTGAGAGATAGAGCAACTTTTGTCCTGATGACCATTCAGTGAAGGACACTAGTCACCCTAGTCCCTCCAAGACTTCCTCCCCCACCACATACAAAATTTCTCATTGGCAATGTAGAGCTGTGTGCTTAAGTATGAATCGTAGCTAAGGATCAGTAGTCATTTGAGGAAAACCTCCAGCATGAAAGAAAAAAACCCTAATCAAACAGCAAAGAAGAACTAAGAAGAAACAGAAAATGCAAAAAGTGGAAGTTATCTTTTTAATTCTGCAATTAATATTGCTATTGAGATAAGAAATAATATCATGAACATAAAGCAAGAATGAAAATAGAAGCAACAGAAAAATTTCCAAGATTAATCTCACTGGGGTTAGGTGGTATCTCATTGTGGTTTTGATTTGCATTTCTCTGATGATTAGTGATGATGAACATTTTTTTATATGTTTTTTGGCCATTATTCTGTCTTCTTTGGATTAAGCGCTTGGAAATTAAACATATATAGTAGCTGAAATAAATATTTAATGCAAAGGTTTAGATGTTAAAAATCAAAGGAATCTCCTAAAAGAGGAATAAAATGGTCAGAGAGGTGGAAAATTAGAGGGGAAAAAAGCTAAGACAGTTAGAGGACTAAAGAGAATTGAGAAAACAAAGGAAGAAATTATTGAGGAATTAATATAAATCTAGATTGAAAGGGTATACTGTATGACCAGCATAACTTATTGGAAAACAACAGCAAAAACTCAAGGCCTACATCAAGGCATTTTATTGTGAATTTCAGAGCATCAAAAATAGACCATCTTAAAAAGGGTACAGAGAAAAAAACCAAATGAACAGGAAGCAGAATGGCATCAGACTTCCCACAACTTTACCAGAAGAGGGAATAAGATACAGCAATTCTTTCAAAATTCTTAGTGAAAATTATTTGCAGTCTAGAATTCTACATCCAGCCAAAGGATCAATCAAGTATGAGAGTAAACTAAATATCTGAAATTTTCAGATATTCAAGGACTAAAAAAAAATGCCTTCTGTGCACTCTTTGTTAGAAAGCCAGTGAAAGGTGTGCTTCCCCACACACTGAAGAAAGAGGAAGACAGGGGACTCAGGAGACAATGGAGCCAACATCTTGGGGGCAAGGCTGCACAGCAGACCTAGAGAGAAACCAGCCCAAGAGCATGGAGGGCTGTGTTAACTCCAGACTGATGTGAGGTATGTGTGAAGGCAGGATTACCTGATGTGTCCTATCCTTTGACAGACATTGCTGCGAGTTTGACACTCTCTTGGACCCTTATAAGAAAATTGCAATGGATACTTGGAAATAAATGGAAATAAGCAATTTTAAAAAAGGCAATTATTAACTCTAGGAAGAAGAAAAAAGTTATCTAAGAACAGAAATATATTCATGGCTATACTGTTGGCTTAACAGTAAACAATGTGCACATAAATTACTATAGATTTAACCTAAACTGTGTCATAACCATACTAAGAAGATGGGAAGGAAAGGATTTAAAGGGAGTGGTGCAGAACAGAGTTTATTTTCTCATTTGATGTAACAAAATTCTAAATGATATGTTCTAAAACTGACAAATCAAAAATAGCAGTCTATGGGTAGTATTTAGAAATAGGTAATAGACAGAAGAAACTGCTAAAACAGGATTAGGGGAAGTAGAGAGGGGGTCTGGTACGGGATTGTTGTTTTTTATTATACACATTTTAGTATTGTTTGATTTTTTAAAAAAATATTGCACACATTATTTTGGTAAACATATAAATTAATTTCAAAACTAAGTACACAACCACATAAGAGTGATGCATGCTCATTAAGAAAAATGCAAAAAATGTGGGGGCAGGGAAATCAACCATAGTTTCATAATCCAAAATAATCATTGTAAGACTTTGTTGTACTTACTCCATCTTTTATAAAAACCACCTTATAACTATTAATGTATTTTATATACAATTTAAATCCTGCTTTTTTTTTTCTACTTATCTTCATTCCAAGAACAATTTTTTCTCAACCAGTTTAGTAGCTGCATAACATTCCTCTGATCTCCATTCTAAGCCAGCAAGGAGATATGCCCATCCTCATTAGTTCTTAGTACTCACATGGACAGCAAAGGCATCTCTAAACAAAGATGACTGGGAGAGGGGGCTCCTTAATAAAACTTAAAATCTTCAGGTAAAAACCCTTTTGAAAACTAAACATGAACTAGCTCAAGTAAAAAGAGAAACTCACTGGCTCACGGAACTGAAAAGTTCGGTATATTACTTCAGACATTGTTGGGTCCAGGACTCAAACCATGTCACCAGAACCCGGTTTTTCTCCCTCCATCCTCAGCAGCACTTGCTTTTTTAGGCAGTTCTTAGCTGGCTCTCCCGCTTGGTTACAAGATGACTGCAGCAATTTCAGCCTTACCTCTTCCCAAGAGGGTCTCTTTTCCCACCTCCTCGAAAGCCCTAATAGTCACTCTGATTGGGCCCGCTTGGGACATCAGCCAATAGGAGCACCTGTTCCGGAGGCCAGGAAATGTAGTACTATGATTGGCCAGGATGGGTCATGTGGTCCACAGCTCTCCGCCTGGAGCCCCACCCAGACCCTATGGACTGAGGACGAGTCGCAGAGGAGCTTCAGATAAAAATTGGAGCTATTTCTGGAGGAAAGGGGATGGATGCTGGGTAGGCAAACAACAAATACCTGCTGCAGACTTTTGTTTGTTTTGTTTTATGGTAAAAGTCAAAGAGAGAAAAGGATGAAGAACAAAAACAAGTCAGCCATAATGTTTTGGGATGTTTCTTCAACTGCCTTCTCCCCCCCTGCACTTCCCCGGCCCTTGTGCGTGCCTTGTTCCACT
Source organism: Lepilemur ruficaudatus (assembly GCA_963574885.1). Classification (NCBI taxonomy): domain Eukaryota; kingdom Metazoa; phylum Chordata; class Mammalia; order Primates; family Lepilemuridae; genus Lepilemur; species Lepilemur ruficaudatus. Next base: position 20,526 of record CAUYRT010024025.1, read on the forward strand.
TGGCAAGTCCGGACAGCATCATGACTCCAACTAACTGGCTGTCCCCACGCCTGCCCAGGGCTCCAGGAGAAGGTGCCATGACTGGGCAGGTTGGTAACACTATAGATTCATGGTGACCAGCCTCTGCTGGATCTTCAGTCCTACCATTTTTCTCTAATATCTTGCTTTTTCACTATCTGCCACAACTATTTTCACACATTCCCCACCCTCCTCACTTACAACCCTCCTCCTCACTCATTTTCTCCTCCTTCACAGAGAAAATAGAAGTCAGTAGCTGGGAACCACTTCAACTTTACATACCAGACCTATCTGCACCCGCGTCCATCTTTTCGTTTTCCCTCCGGACACAACAAGTATTAATAACATGTGTTTCTGATCGAAGGTCGGTTCATTCGCTTATGCTCTGAATCTTATTCTCTCACATTCTCTTGGAAATCTTAGGCTATCCATTAATCTCCTTCTTTCTCAAACCCACTCTCACTCCCATTCTCATTCCTCTCCCTCTCTGTTCTATCTTTTCGCTTCCCATTTAACCATGCTTAAGTCTGTGTTTTTAAAAAAGAAAGATAGTTCTTGACCTCGTATACCTGTCCATCTATTATTCTATCTTCTCTATAGCAAAACTTCTTTAAAGAGTATGTGCTTTTATGCTGGGCATGATGGCTCACTCCTGTAATCCTAGCACTCTGGGAGGTTGAGGCAGGAGGATTGCTTGAGGTCAGGAGTTCAAGACCAGCCTGAGCAACAGCGGGGGACCTCATGTTTACAAAAAATAGAAAAGTTAGCTGGGTGTGGTGGCACACACCTGGAGTCCCAGCTACTCAGGAGGCTGAAGCAGGAGGATTGCCCAGGAGTTGGAAGTTGCAGTGAGCTATGATGACACTACTGCACTCTAGCCTGAGCCACAGAGTGAGACCCTGTCTCAAAAAAAAAAAAAAAAAAAGAATATATACATTTGTTATCTCTGTTTTCTCATCTGTCACTCTTCAAATTACCCCAATTGAAATTCCAACCTCATCAAATCTATGGTTCTCATCTTACTTGGCCTCTCTGCAGCATTCATCACAGTGGATCACTCCCTTCTGTTTGACCTCTGGGCCCATCTCTCCTTGGTTTCTTCTTTCCTCTCTGGCCCATCTTTTCAGATACCTTTGCTTGACCTTTTCTTCTACTCAAACACTAAATATAGGAGTTCCTCAAGGCTTGAGCTGGGGTCCTATTCTCTTCTGACTCTATGCTCTTTCCCAGAGTGATGCCATCCCATCCCACCGGTTCAAATACCACACATACACCAATAAATCCTACATTTATGTCTGCAGCCTCGATTCATGTATCCACTGGCTTTTTGGCATCTTTGCTGACTGTGTCACAGGCTCCTCTGCTTGAACTAGACCTCTCACCCCACAATATCTGCTGCTCTTCCAGTGTTTTCTTTCTTGGGAAATGGCATCTCCACTCCCACTCCCAGTTGCTCAAGACATGTTTCCTCCCTCTTCTTCATTCCTCACATCAAATCAATTGCCAAGTTTATCAGTTTTGCCTTCAAAATATCTCTCAAATATTCCCTCTCTTCAGTGCCTCTGTGCACCTCCATGCCAAGTTAATATCATCCCTGACCTGGAGCACCGCGAAAGCCTTTTAATCTTCTCCTGACATGTGATTAATTGCTTGTTTGAGGCTTGACCTATCCACTGGACCATTTTTCTCCATGAAGGCAAAGATAAGGGCTGTCTCATTTACTTATTTATTTACAGTTCCTATTACTCTGGTTGGCATAGTATATGCCTAATAAATACTTCCTAAAATTAATGAAGGAATATCAGATTCCTGAATTCCAATCAACTACTATATTACTTCAAGCAAACACATCCTTTCCTCATCCCCAAATCCAAAAGCAAGAAAAAGTATCTTTCCAGTAGTGGTAGAAAAAGGTGTCAGAAATTTATGTACTCTGCTCCACGGAATTCATATGAAGATATCTTCAGGACCTTGGAGCAGAGAAGAGAATGTTTATAGATGGGGAGACCATGTGACTTGCCTCTGTCATACAGCTGGTTGGTGGAAGAGTAATAACTAGAATTCCAGGCTTCTGGCTCCCATTCCAGCCCGTTTTATCCACATTGCCACAGACAGGACAATGCAACAGTATACATAAAATTATCTCACTGTCCTAACAAGTTTATTTATGTAGTGTCCCTTGGAAACCCTGGAATTCTGCCTAGGTTACAAACATTGTTAACCAAGAGCAGCAGACTATAATCAGATAGAAGTGGGAATACAAACTAGCATACTGAGAAGTAAGGAAATTACAGAGCCATCCAACGCTATGTATGATCTCAAACATTCTGGGGCAAGTTAAATTAGATGCAAATAGTCCAATACCTTCATAATTTATTCAATAAATATTTATTGAGTGCCTACTAAATGCCAGGCACTGTTGTAGCTGCTGGGAAGTAGCAGTGAACAAAACAACTAGAGTCCCTGCCCTCACAAAGATTACATTCTAGTCCGGGCAAACAGATAATACACACAAACAAATAACATTGGGTAGAAATAAACGCTTTCAAGAAATATGAAGTCAGTAAATGGAGAACATTAGGGAAGTGGGTGGCTGCCATGTTGGACAGAGTGGGTACAGGAGATCTATCTCTCTGAAGAAGTGGCATTTGAACAAGTGAGGGAGCAAATGGTGCAAACATCTGGGAACAGCAAGGACCCTGAAGCAAGTGTGCTCACTGAGTGAGAAATAGCAGGAAGGGAGTGTGGCTTGAGTAGAGTGAGAGGGGAGGAGAGGAGATAGAGCAGAGTGGTGCCCAGGCCCGCCAAGGACTTGGGGTTTTTTCTGTGATGGGAGGCCATTGGACGGTTGTGAGTAGGGGAAAGACATAATCGGGGTTTGTTTTGAAAGGAGATTCTGCTCCTGATCTTTTTGATGCTGACCTTTTGATGGTCAAAAGTGGAGACCAGTTAGGAGACCATCTCTAGGCAACACCTGGTGGCATCTTGGACTAGGGTGGTATCAGTTGAAGGTAGTAAGAAGTGACTGGATTTAGAATATATTCTGAACATGGAGTCAATGGGACTGGCTAATAAAGGACATGTAGGGGCAGAAGATTAAGAGCCAAGATTGACTCCAGGGCTTTAACCTGAGAAACAGGACAAATGGAAAGTACCATTTACTGACATGCAGAATTTTTTAAAAGGAGTAGACTAGATTATTGATTTTGATCTGCCTGTTAGATATTCAAATGAAGATGTTAAGTGGGTTGTCTGGAATTCAGGGGAGGCGTTTGAACTATACATATAAATCTGGGCTTTATCAATAGTTGAGGTGTTTTTATGCCTTTAGCCATAGAACTGGGGACAATAATCTAGGCATGTGTGTAATATTGGTGCATTCCAATATGTAGACTTTGGGAAGATGAGGGGGAGGCTTCAACAAAGGATACAGAGAAGGGGAAGCCAGTGTAGTAAGAAGAAAACTGATGAATGTAGTGTCCTGGAACCCAAGCAAAGGAAGTGTTTTTTTTTTTTTTTTGGTGGGGGAAGGAGTGAGCAATTGTGTTCAGCGCTACTGAAGGGCTAAATCAGATGCATGTGGATTTAGCCACAGCATAGAGCCTCAGAAGCACAAGCTCATACTCAAAAGTAGAGGATTTCAGTTCTTAAGGGACCTTAGAAATAAACCCCCTAATTTTAAAATTGAGACCCAGATAAAGTGATATGTCCAAGTTTAGAGGGTTAGTCAGTTATAACCAGATCTCCTGATCCTGTGCTTTTTCTGATATATTACTTCTCTATCTTCTGAGTATTCAAATGATTAACCTGAGTCATCCAGGATAATGTCAACAAACATTTGGTTATATTCTGTCTACTGCTTTAGAAGGCTGAAAATATAACAGATTTCCTCACAGAAATAGTTAATATAAACAACTGGGGAGTGTTTCCTGCCTACAGAATTTATTTAGGTAGAGCAGCTTATTCCCTGGCCATACCTAATATATTACAAGTTATTGTTTAAATGAAAAACTTGCAAATTCAAGGAACAATTTTAGATAGTCTGCTTTCTCCTCTTTGTTCCAACTCTATTTATTACCATGGAAGTTGCATCCACTGACACAGAATCAGCTTTAAGAATGTTATCACTAAAGCCAAGAATCATTTTCAAAAAGTAGAAGGCTGGGAAAGATAAAAATATTGCATATAATTAAAATGTTCAAATCCAAATCAAATCTGCCTTTCAAGACAAAATAAAAAAAGTCTATGATTTCCGGTGCTTTGTGGCTATGACCATGTAATCAGTTTTCCAGCTATGATCCAATGGCTTTATAACTCATACTGATTGCTGACTTATATTACAGGTTATTAAAGCTCTTTGATTTAGATAACAAGGTTCATTTTACCCTGCTCCTTTTATTTTCAACATAATATAAACTCACCATTGCTTCAAACATTTTTTTCTTCTTGGGACTCAGGTTAGCTTCTTAAGTGTTCAGAAAGACTTGAGTTAGCAAGAATTAAAATTGCTAGAACTATATTGAGGGCATAAAGTACCTACAAACCGGGCAGCCTCCACTTTACTTGATCTACTTAGTCTGCAATCCTGTTTGAAAGGTGCAGCAGCATCAAATCTTACAAAAGAGATGTATGGCTAGTTTTGCAATACCATGAACACTTTATAATACAGAAATGTTATCTTTTTAAAAAATTTTCTTTGTTACAGAATCTTTTCTACCTAGTCTTTTAAATTCCTTCCTCTCTTTGCATCAGACTTGGTAAATTTATCATGCTCACTTCATTGATTGTGGAAAAAGAGGCTGGTGATAAGTTCAGCAAATTGAAACCAATTTGCTGGTTCTACCAACGTGTGTGGTAGAATAGCATATATATTGATTGGTATCACATGTTGACCTCATACCATGTGCCAGTCACTCTAGCAAGCATTTTGTATGTATGCATTTCACTTATCCCCTGTAACAGCCCACAGGTGGTCGGGAGTTGTTTTTTTTTTTCTACTGGATAAGCATGGAAACTGAGGCTCAGTGAGCTTCAGCAATTTGCTCATGAATACAGGACATGAGTAAGGATTTAAATCCAGGTCTGTGTTCCCTACCTGACATCCTTGCTGTTTCCATCTCTTAGCATGTGCCTCTCTTAAGAACCATTCTGTTTATTTATTAATGTTAGGAAATAACATTTAAATGAAGCAAAAGAAAACATTTAAAGTATGTAGAAGATATTCATTTTTTGATATGATTCATTTTTTTCATTATTTGGGTATGAAATGAAAGAGGTGTTTTTGCTGTCTTCAATTCTTTCATTCTCCATATTGACCCTCTTAACTATCTCCTCCTCCCTTGAAGTTACCTGGTTCCAGGGTTTGCAGACAAAGGGTTCTCCTCTGTCTCTAGTTACAGCATCAGTTCAGCTTTCCCATATCTGCAGTGTTCTGGTTAGTTTTCTATCGCACAGTTAATCTGATAGGGGCAGTTTAAAGCATTCTGTATTACAAAAGGGGACATGAAACATGTGTTCCATGGTCCTAATAAGAGGGACAGAAATTCTTAAACCACCAAAGCCTGGAGATTAAGTGGTAGCAGCTGGCAATATTTAAAAGGAAAAGTTAGATTTTGCATCTTTTCCACGGAAGTTTCAAAAATTGCCTTAATTAGACAACTCATGCAGTTTGTGGTAACATTACAATGTTATTACTGACATCATTTGTGCTGGCTTGCGCCACCCTACTTAATTCTACCCAGGACCAGCCTACCAGTCCATCCCAAGGGGGCCGCTCCCTGCCTTCATTCTTACCTCTGCCAGTCGTCACTACTTGGGAGACGGTTTCTCCTTCAATCCCTGCAGGGTGTAACATTAAAGTTTTGAGGAGAGAAGCAGTGAGTTCAGCTGGGCCATAAGGAAAGTCCAAGAGAAGAAAGTACAGATGAAAAGAAGAAATTAAAATGGTAAAGAGAGGCTGGGTGTGGTGGCTCATGCCTATAATCCTAACACTCTGGGAGGCCGAGGTGGGAGGATCGTTTGAGCTCAGGAGTCTGAGACCAGCCTGAGCAAGAGCAAGACCCCATCTATACTAAAAAATAGAAAGAAATTAACCTGCCAACTAAAAATATGTAGAAAAAATTAGCCAGGCATGGTGGCACATGCATGTAGTCCCAGCTACTCGGGAGGCTGAGGTAGGAGGATCACTTGAGCCCAGGAGTTTGAGGTTGCTGTGAGCTAGGCTGACACCACAGCACTCTAGCCCAGGCAACAGAGTGAGACTCTGTCTCAAAAAAAAAAAAAATGGTAAAGAGGAAGGAGGAGAAAGTCTCAAAGCAGAGAGACCCTGGTAAAAAGCAGTACACTCCACTGGCCAATAATGTAACTAGGGAAGATTTGCCATAAGTATTTTCTAAGTAGTGAATTTAATTAAAGTAACCTTGGTGACCAAAACCACAATCCACTATTAAAGGTTTGTGTGTAAAGTACTGGAAAGGAGATCAGTATTTTGTAATAATCATGACAAGCTTTTTAAAGATGAAATTATAAATATGTTCATGGGAAAAGGATAGCTGCCGCCATCTTTGCCAAGGTCAGGTTGCTCTACTTGTTCTGACAAAGTAGTTTACGTCAGTTAGAATTGGAATTTCATTTGGTCTTTTTTAGACATAACTATCCATTCATTTATCTATTCAGAAATATTTATTGATCACCTCCTATATATGGCCGATTCTGGGCCAGGGAAGTTAAGACATGTACATACACAAATTATAATACAAGATGAAATGCCAATTGTCATTACAGAATAATGTGACACACCCACCCCTTGGACATGGGAAGGAAGGGGTGAAGAATCAGAGAAATCTTCTGTGGTGATTTTTTTGGTCAATACCAAATAATACACAAGGCATTCTGTGGGCAAGAGGCTTCCCTGGCTGCCAGACAGATGCCATAGGAGTGGGAGGCCTGACTGTACACTAGCTACGGGCACATCCTTGGGAACCAGGCAGATCTGGATTCAACCTATCTTCCTCATTAATCAGCTGTGTCACTTGGAACAGGTTTCTCGCCTTCTCAAAGGTACAATTCCCTCATGCGTAGAAGGGAGACAAAATGCTACTTACTTCCCAGGGTACTTCGAAGATTAACCGAAATAATCCAGCTGAAGACTTTTGCATAGCGCCTCGTCCACAGCAATGCTGAAGAAACATTCACACTAGCATTATTGTGCTTAATGTATCTGTTAGGATCATCTGGGTTAATCAGTAGAGGACAGCTTTGGTTGACATAAGCAAACAAACAAAAAGGAAGTGATTGGTATTGTCAACCTAAATAGCAAACAGAGGCTCTTTAAAAGAAAATATGTTTATTTGGAAAGAGAGCAGTGCAATGGGAATACATATGTCATAGTAAACTATGTGCATATTTAGGGAGGTGAAGGAAAACAAAAGCTTTCAAAGGAAAAATTGAGGGCCATTGCATAATTGTTTAGAAATAACTATCCTTGGCTACAAATATCAATAAAGAGGGTGACATCAGTTTGAGTTTGGACAACAGTGGGTAGGCAGATGTCCTTGTAAAAGTATACAAAATTGATGAGGAGTCTCTTTAGGAGACCACTGTCACCACTTTTTAATCCTAATATCACTTGGCTCAGATGAACATTCCAGGGAGAAAGTATAATCTTGGACACATGGTTGGCCACACCCACCCCTTGGACATGGGAAGGAAGGGGTGAAGAGTCAGAGAAATCTTCTCAGAAGCTTCTATGGTGATTTTTTGGTCAAGCAAAAGAGAAAAAGGGGCATTCACAGTTGAGTAGGGGGCCGAGGAGGTGAATACGAGTGGGCACACCGCTGCTGGCAGGAGGGTGAGCGTCGCCCGAGGTCTGGCCGGGGAGGAGGAGGTGTGCTGAGGCGTGTGAGCAGGGTCAGGCTCTGCAGGGCCACCTGGAAAGCCAACAAGAGTGGTTCAGAGATGGTGTGATAGGAACTTAGAAGCCACTGAAGGGATCCGAGGAACACTAATCAGAGATGAAAACATGTTTCTCACATAGAGTTTGGCAGGGCTGGGCCATGTGACCTGAGAAGGGGAGAAATCAAAAGCAGATTAGACTCCCAAGTGCTGAGTGAAGTGATGAAATTCTAGATCGGGGTGGCTACATTGGAAAAAATGATCTAAGTAAGGAAGATGTCACCTTTTTTCAGAGGAAAAGAATTTTTCAAAAATCAACAGGATAGCTAGAATCAAAATGTCAGACAATAACCAGTGCTGGAGAAGATGTGGAGAAACTGGAGACCTCATATGCTGCTAGTGGGAATGTGAAACGGTGCAGCCACGTTGCAAAATAGCCTAGCAGTTCCTCAAATGATTGGAGTTACCATATGACCCAGCAATTCCACTCCTAGATATATGCCCAAGAAAAATGAAAGCACATGGCCACACAAAAATTTGGACATGATTGTTTATGGCAGAATTATTCATGATAGCCAAAAAGTGGAAACATCCCAAACGTCCATCAACTGATGCATGAATAAACAAAATGTAGTGTATCCATACAATGGAATATTATTTGGCCATAAAAAGGATGAGTCCTGATACATGCTATAACATGGGCGAATCTTGAAAACATCAGGCTGAATGAAGGAAGCCAGTCACAAAAGACCATACTGCATAATTATAATCACATGAAAGCTAATAGTAGGCAAGTCTGTAGAGACAGAAAGGAGATCAGTGGTTGCTTAGGGGTGTGGGTGGGAGATGGGAGAGTATAGAGCTAAAGGGTACAGAGTTTATTTTTGAGGTGATGAGAATGTTCTAAAGTTGACTATGGTGATGGTTGTACATAACTGTGATTATACTAAAAGCCATTAGATTATATGCCTTAAATGGGTGAATCATAGACTGTGTGAGTAACATCTTAATAAAGCTGTTTTTTAAAAAGTCAACAGGGTGTGACAGTTTAGTGTAAGGGTAGAAGAAGTAGAGGAATGAGTCCAAGATGGTTCCCACACAACCCACTTGGGTGAGTGGGAGAGGGCAGCCTGCTGACAGAGAAGGCAGGCAGAGGGAAGCTGGTACATACCGCAGCCCTCTTACATGTGTCGGCCTGTGATGACTTTGAAGGAGCCATGTGGTTAGTAAAGTGACCAGGAAACAATGACATGAGAATGCTCTTCTCAGAGAAAGCCAGCTGTTGTCCCTGCTTCCCAGGGACCTGGGCTTGTTTTAGAATGACAGAAGAACACATTGGGACCAGATTTCAAAGAGGCTGCCAACCCCATGCAGTTTAGAAGTAGAAGGAAGATTTCCATTTCCCTCACAGGGCTAGATGGCAGGGTACTTACAATGATGTCATTACAGGACTTTCTCGAATCCTGTCTGTTGATTGCAGGTCCTGGCTGGCTCGTCTCAATATCTGCATTCCCTACCCCAAGTAGCTCACTGTCTTGCGCGTTAGTGCTGCTCAATAATTCTTACAGTAATTTCAGATTTAGATTTTCACTTTCACTAATTCACCAAATGTTTGAAATATGAAGACAGTCCAGACCCATCAGCCCATACTCACCCGGCTCATCTGCATCCCCCACAACTCTGCACAGACATTCAGGTTGCCTTTTTGTGATTTTCCATGCCCTGTACGATTGTTCTTATTGATTCTAAAATATCTGTTCTTATGGAACAATGTCACACATATTGGATGACTTCATCTTTGGCTTTCTGGCCTCCTTCTTTCTGGTTTTCCTTCTTTGTGACAAAAATTCAAGGAAAGCCAATAATTGATGGTGCCTAAAGAGAAAGGTGGTAAACCACACTTGACTGACCAGTCTCTACATGTTCTGTAAACTTTGGAAACACACATCTGTGTCAGACTGGGTCTGACACAAGAAATGCTCTAATCATTTTACCTACTGTAGTTGTGCTCCTTGACAAAAACAAAACAAAAAAAACAAACAAAAAACCACTTTTCTCTTTATTGAGGAATCAAATAAATCTGCACAGTAATGAATGTTTCAGGGTCTGAACCTGGCACTTTATGAACACTGTCTTATTTTGCTATGAACCTAAAACTACTCTAAAAAGTAAAGTCTATTTTTAAAGAATAAAGATTAGGCTGGTAGCTGACATATTACAATGGCCTCATCTGTTTAATACGCCCATTAGTGTTATGTCCTGCAGTTATGAATCATTTATTTACAAGTGTTAATTGCCTTTGAGTGATGGGCCATCACTCAGTAATGCCCTTGGACAGGGGCAGTCTCCCAATCCGTGCCAGTAGTTGCCACGCAGCACGACAGTTCTCACAGCTGCAGAGCAGCCCTAATAGAACAAAGTCTAGCAGCTCCCTGCAGCCCAAGGAGGGAGAATCCTGAAAGCAAGTCTGGTTTTCTGGGGTATTTCTGCCCTAATCCTTTAATATTGATCAGCTCCAAACTGCATATTGCCAAATAATTCACTCGCTCCCTTCATTTTGAAGACCATGCTCATTTAAAAGGAAATGTAATCCATATGTTTCTGGCTCCCTTACACTTAAATCATCAACAGTATGTCATTTTGAAATAGCTACTAGATGTCCAAATGTTTCTGGAGACTTTTTTTCATGAGGGAAGGAAGCTGCATTTGAACAAGAGTAATCACCAAAAGGCTTAAGTTCACAACTTGAAAATTCAAATCCCTAAGGTTTAAATTGCAAACTTGCTCAATCCTTACTCTGAAAAGGCTCCAAAGAGCAGTAATAACAAGGAACTGGCCAAGTATTCACACATGAACATCTGGAAAAGGGGGGTGGAGGTGGAATGAAAGGAGAGGACAGTGACCAAGGCAGACACCATAGGGAAGCCAGGCCTGGGCAGGGTCTCTTGACAGAGCCAGGAGACACGGTGTCCTTGGAGTCATTGTTGTGGAGTCAGCAATGGCAGCAGCCAGAAGAACACACCAGGTGCCATGAGGGAATTAATGGTTGGAAACAGCTAGGACAGATGCATATTTTATATAAAACTGCAAACGTGCAGCTGGGCCCTGAGGCTCTCATTCAAATGTCATATGTAAAGCTCTCTACTTCTGTGAAGCTATGGCAGAATCCCAGTCTGGGATATAGGTAAAAGAGTACAGAAAGCTAATTTTTCACAGTGGATTAAATAATAACTCTCGATGAGACCTATATAATGTAGTAGTATCTTATTATATGTTTATTTTGATCTCCATTTCGAAAGGATTAAGGATTTGCTCAGTTGTAAAAAACATCACCAAATGGAAATAAAATTTAATTAGCTTGAAAAAAAACAAGTAAGTAAATTTCTTTTAAAATTGTTGAAATGTAAATATCTTCTGTCATTCTATCTCCAGATAATGGAAAATAAACACCAAGTATGGATGATATCCAACCAAGTAGGCATTCTCCTGGAGAAAAATAATTACGTGAGTCCTATGTTAAAGAAATCATGTGGAAGTTAAAGGATGAACTGCAGAAGTAATAATAAAAAGTATATGGTGGGGTTCCCCTGTGACATCATGGGCCTCACAGAGACCCAGGCAACATAGGTGAGCATGAAATTATTGTCACCTAGACAAGTCCCACATTGGTTGGTTACGTCCCTGAGTCTCATATTACTCACATATATATCTCTGTCAAGTGCTACTCCCAGCCTCTTTACCGAAGAAAGATATGATGTGAAGAAGGGGTGCAGGAGGGCAGGAAAAAGGGGAGGCCTAAGGAGGCTCTAGTAACCAAGGAAGATGCAGATTGAGTGGTCTTTATCCATTTTGTTCCTTCACCATGTTGAACCTGGGGTCAAGTACATTGGAGTAGGAGAAGAGATTCTGGAGGAAGCCCACCTGCTCCTAACTGCCTCAGCCCAGAAGTGCCATCCATGACTTGTGTTCATAGTCGATGGGCCAGAACTACTCACATGCCCCACCTTACCTGCAAAGGAGACTGGGAAATGTAGAGTTCATGGACAGTTGGTGAGCCCTGTTGCTGCCATAAGCATCTACTTATCTGTGCCTATACTTTGACTTCCTTTGGGTCTCCTTGGCCTTATTGCTTGCTAATTCACTGAATTTATTCTGCTATCTCCAAAAAATTCCCAACCCCACAGAATGAGCCAACAGTTAGGGGAGGACATGGAAGGACTTTCCTTCCAGCACTGGAAGTCCACCACACATACTACATCAGGCTTGAGCTATAATAAACATAAAGCAAACAGGGAGCTTCTTGTCAGTGTCTCCACTGCATCAATTACACTATCTTTGGATCAGGTAACATGGAAGGTAAGAGAAAATTGTTCTTGATCACCTTTTCCATTTTCTTATAAATAAGGATATATGCTTACTGGGAGAGAAGCCTGGCCAAGAGGCCTCAGGTGCAACTTAATGGAAGGAAGGATGGACCTGCAGAGGAGGGTGTGTAGGATGTGTGGGTGCAAGGGTACATAAGCATATGCTACATATTCGGTGTGGATCTCATTCGTGGAAGAAGGTGGGCTGCCATGCTGCATAGGGCATGGCTCCTGTGATGCTGCCCCACACTGTCCAATGTTGTGAGCAAACAGAATTAGAGATCAGTAAGAAAAATATTCTATCACTCACTCCCTGTCACCTTAACCTCTACCACATGAACTCCCGGCTGCTCCCTAAGCTACTGTGATGCTGTGGGCCACCCTGAAGGAGCAGAGAGGGGGTAGGCAAGAAGAATGATGAGTCTCTGTGCTTCCCACCTGTTCTAACAAGCTTGGAAGCCAGGGGCAATGGTGAGTAACCTGGAGAGGAAGCCTGAGTGCTCAGGGATTCTGCTATCACCAAATGCTGAACTTAAAGCTGTCTGTCTATACTACCTGGCCTTTGGATATATCCAGTCTTTGTATACAAATGAATTCACATGTCTGGTAATGCCCCAAAGACATTGCTTTGTCCACTTAATAGAAGAAATTCCAGGGTTTTCTGTCCAGGGGTTCTCTGGCCCTAGATATCTTCCCAGTGGTGTAGTCAATATGAATTGGAAATTTACTTCCATCATTAACCCTACTACTTCTGGAATGATTTTTGACTAGGCTCCTTGAGGCTACTGGGGGCCAGGGCTGGGGTGTTGAAGTTGATATCCTTGAACTGCACAACTTTTCACATTCATTCTACATATTTGACAAATGCTAGACATGCAATACAGCAAGCTGGTTGCTGCAGGGTGGGTTCTCCACAAGCAGATGCAGAGATGGAATTTGAGGTGCAAGATGTTTATTAGAGATCAACACCTGTGACAGGAAGGGGGATGAGGCAGGATTAGGCAGAGACATCAAACAGCAATGTAGGCCAACCCAGAGGGAGCTCTAGAGTGAATACTGCCATTCAGAGTTGTCCCAAAACAAATGTCTGGGGCTTTATATTCCTGAAATAAATGGGCAGGTCTTGTTCAGTTACCAGATACAGATTGCTCCAGGATGGGCACGATCTCTCTGCAGCTGAGGCAGACCCTGAAGAAGGTGACAGTGGGAGGCTGTCGCTGATTGCAGTTCCCACCACTAGTCACCAGGTCCTTTCTTGGAGTGGGGTCTTGGTGGTGCATATCCATGTCCACCATACTGAAGGGCTAGTCCATCCAAACCAAGGAAGAAGGGGAAAGAGATGAGAAAATTAAAATGTGTGAATGGGACAAGGAATGAAGAAGCTGGAGCCACCTAGAGTATGAGGTCAAATCCTACTTTCAGTCTTGAGGTAGGGAAGACACTCAAGTCAGAAGCAAATTTTAGAGACACAGGGGAACAGTGCCTCAGGAGCCTGAGGGTGCATGGTGACCAGGGTCAAATACAGAAAGTCCAAGTCAGACATGAGAGGCTTACAGCTGAGGCAGAGAGCTTGGGTTTGCCACTAACATCCATCCATTCATTCAGCGAGCAAGCATTTCTGGAGCACCTGCTCTGTGCCAGGCACTGTGCTAAGAGGTGTGGATTGAGGCATGAATAATTGAGCTCAAGGGCTATAGTCGGTGGATCAGATACCTCATGGAAGGGCTGCATAGTCACACACATTCCTTCTTCGGTGGGAGCAGTTTTGATGCCAGTGGGACCCCTTGATCTTGACTAATTGACTCAGTGTTGACACTCCACCCAAGCTGATGCAATTCAATTTCCTACTCTGGAATTTGTCAATTGTAGTGGAAACACCCATGGATAGAGAGTGTCAGAGCAGGGAGGCATTAGTGGCAGAGCCCTGGAGAGAAAGTACACACATACCCCATAGCATTGTTTTAATATCAGAAAATGAAAATAACTCATGTGCCAATTAATGGGAGATTAATTAAATAATTGGTCACGCAGCCACATAATACAGTATATGTAGCCATTGAAAGGATGATGAAAAGCTATTAATATATTTATTTGCATGGAATATATCCATATTATTTAAAAAAGCAGTATTTAAATATGTTAAACTGGAAAGATCTAATGCATATGAAACAACTACTTATCTCTGGGGGAGAGGGATTATGGACGTGTTTCATTTTCTTCTTAAAATCTTTTCTCACCTTCTGAATCATCTGCAACAAATAGAGTACTGTTTTCATCAAGGCAACATATTTTCATTTTCAGAGAGAAAAAAGGAAGCTTAATGGTTTGTTCATTAGACCCCTCTTCGTGGCAGATGAGATGCTCTCAGCTTCGTCTGTCTCAGGGCCCCTGGCCACTTGTTGCCTTCCAGTCTCACTGCGATGACCAACTCCAGGGAGCCTCCAGCAACCTGACAGGCTTTGCCTCTTGCTTGCCGGTCTATCCTCTTGGCTTGGGCCCCAGCTTTCTCAATGCTGATGAGACATGGAACCACTCAGTGCCCACAAATGTACAACCCAAAATGGGGAGGTGATGGAGCTGGGCAGTTAATTTAGGACCCATTGAGCAAAGGGAGGCAAAATATAAGTTCTTATCCCCTCTCTGTGAGACTGAGCAATCAGCTGTGCTTACTATTGCCATGAGGGCTGGTGATAAACCACCACACTGGCTTTCCTACTTTCCCCTCTCACTCCTTTCCCCACACTCCTTTCCTGGGATTGCACTCTCTAAAAACGCGCTAGCACATAAACTCCTGCCTCAGGCTCTGCTCTTTGGGGAAGCCAGGTTTATTTCCTAGGTTAGGACAAAATGTTTCAGGATCAAAATTCACCATGCAGCAAAACAACCAGCCATGTGCAAATGTCGGGGCTGGTCCAGGGATCTCAAGACGTTTGCTGCATGGAAAGAACCCCCCCCCCCAATCCCTCCTCACCTACCAAGGGCAGGCAGATTCTGCTCTTGCCCCTTCCTACTTCCCCATGTAATTAGAGCTTTAATGCATGCAAATTTGCCCTAATCCCTTGCCTTTCACCCCAACCAAGAAGAAACTAAAAGTAAAGAAAAATACTTGTCATTTTTCCCCCAACTCAGAATGCTGGAATTATTAAGTGTTTGTGTTTCTTCTTTTAAGGTAGGAAACTCTGAAGATAAAGAGCAAGAAATGTTTCCATGTCCCTCACCTACATCTGGTATCTGGTCCGACGCAGAAATTTGCACTCATTGTTTAGTCAAATATCCAGCCTCTGGATACCTACGAGAACACTTTCACATGTGCCTTTGAAATGAGTAATTCCTTGGTCATGGTGGAACCAGGCCAAATGAAAACTGAAGTCTACCAAATGATACAGTTTACAATTCCAAATACATTATTACCAGACCAATGTGATGCACCAATGGAGCCTCTTGCAATGGGGCTTATTTTTTTTTTTGAGACAGAGTCTCACTTTGTTGCCCAGGCTGTAGAGTGCCATGGCATCAGCCTAGCTCACAGCAACCTCAAACTCCTGGGCTCAAGCGATCCTTCTGCCTCAGCCTCCCAAGTAGCTGGCATGCGCTACCATGCCCGGCTAATTTTTTTTTACATATATTTTTAGTTGGCCAATTAATTTCTTTTTATTTATAGTAGAGATGGGGTCTCGCTCTTGCTCAGGCTGGTTTCGAATTCCTGACCTTGAGCTATCCACCCGCCTCGGCCTCCCAGAATGCTAGGATTACAGGCATGAGCCACCGCGCCTGGCCAATGGGACTTATTTTTATGAGTCACTCATACATAGTACAGCAATTGCTTTGCACCTAAATCTATGATAATGTAGCTGAATCATCTACTAGAGATCCTGCAATTTTTTCCTTCTTTCAGACACTGACAGCAGTTCCGTCTGAAAGGGGAAGTGCTGGGGTAGCTATCCCTGGCACAGGGCTAGGGCCCCTATTTGCAAAAGAAAGTAGGATCGGCCCTTTAATGTTCAAAATTTTTACACTCCCAGAACACTGCCAGACACCACGAGCCCTTGGGGCACCTGGAGATTCTTTGGAATCTACTACTACCCTCAGCCAGAAGGCGAGGAGCTCACACTCTAGGGATGAACTGGGACCCAGGGGACAGTGGGCAGGATTTAGCAGGACTGCGTAAGGCTATGGAAGCCTTAAGCTCTGTTATCTCCTTGTCTCCTCTTCCTTCTGCCCAATCCTCTAACATTACAAAAACAGGAGGCTCTCATAAAGAATTCGGCATGAGGCTCAGAGGAAATAATAAAAGATTAAGGAGCTTGTCAAATTGCAGGCTGCCGTTGTGCCGACGCACAGGCCGAGGCAACCGTCCAGATGTTTGCATTTCCACTTCTCCTTTGCCATGTACTTCTCCTCCTGCAGTCACAGCTCCTTTCAGGAGTTTTTGAACAGGGTCTTTCCTTTGAAAGGATATCTTTTCCAAGCAGGTGGGAGAAACGAAACAAGAGTGAGACTAGGTCCACTTGAGTTAAACGTCAAGGGCTCTGGGCAGAAACAGGGTGGCATGGACACCAGAGCACTGGGCTCCGAGAAGGGCCCCTGGAACCCAGCTCTCCACTCCCAAGGAGAGAGGGCTGTAAGTGCCCCAGTGAGGCCCAGACCTCTCAGAAGTACACAGTTCTCATCTGCAAGAATGAAGGCATCAGCCTGTATTGGAGGCTTTCAAATTTGTTCATTGTAAAGCATAACAACACCCTTTATTCAAAACAGATTTTAAAAAAGAAGAAGAAAAAAAAGGAGCTGCTCCTACGGAACTTGAAAAGGAAACAATTGAAAACTACTAGGGTTGCTAAAGTTCTTGACTAAAAATGTCCATGCAAAGGGTGCAGCCCGAGGATTCCTCTCCTCTGCCCTTGACCCTGTCCCCCAAGATCAATGCTATGTCCTCCACCAGGAACAGGCAGCATACTTCCAACTCTAGTGAATTTTCAAGTTGCAAAGTGATATTTAAATATCAAAACTGCTATTCTGTTCTGGCAGCAAAGAAGATGAGAAATGACTGTGCCCCAGTCTGTGGTAGTTAGTTGTCAGCGTAGCCACAATGGCAGTGACCCTTGATAAACAGGAGGAGAAAGTATGTCGAGGAATTTTGTTCTAGTTGCTGTATCCTGAATTTGCATGAGAGGAAATGGGAACACTGTATATGACTCTACAGCTGAAATCCTGAGTTTGCACACGGTTTAGAGGGTTAGTGAGATTCATCTGCACTACAGGACAGCTAACTCTTCCGTCCCTGTGGGTCTTCTTTCTACTACTACAGACAGCTTCATTCTACCTGGGTTCATCCTGGCAGATCAGGCGTTCAGAGACACCCCCTAGCTGACAGCCAGCAGTCTCCGGCCCCTAAGAAGCTCCTTCAGCATTCTGCCACTGGCTTTGGAGGGTCCGGTTTTCCTTAGATCCTGGGGAGGGGGTTAGAGAACCATGTGGTGCCTCCTGATTCAGCAGATGGTAAAACATCTAAAGGGAACTCTAAGCATGCAGCAGGCTCAGAATCATGAATGTGCTAATCTGTGGCATTCCTGGTATTACCCAAATGTGGAGCGAAAAGGTTTTCTACATACCTCTTGGGAAGTCAATCTGTGAGCAGTGAATGAAATTCTTGAGAGTAAGGTGATATTCAAAATATTGACCAATTATTAATACTACATCATGTATACTGACAAATTAGAATGGATAGGGACTGGAGTAGATTCTAGAGAACTTCTGTTGTGCCAAGTGTTAGTTGTTAGATGATGTTATGGGTTGATTGTTGTTCTCCCCACATTCGTATATTTAAGTCCTAACCCTCAGTACCTCACAGTGCAAACTTATTTGGAAATAGAGTCATTGTACATGCAGTCAGTTAGGAGGAAGTCATACTGAAGGTAGGCCCCGAATCCAATATAATGGGTGTCCTATAAAAAGGGGGGACTTGGACACAGACATGCACACAGGGAGGATGCCATATGAACACGAAAGTAGAGATCAGGGTGACAGGTGTACAAGCCAAGCCCCAAAGATTGCCAGCAAACTACCAGAAACTAGGGGAAAGGCCCAGAACAGATCTTTCTCCAAGTACCTTCGGAGGGAGCATGACCCAGCCGACACCTTGATCTCGGACTTCTAGCTGGCTTCTAGAACTGTAAGACAATAAGGGTCTGTTGTTTAAGCAACCCAATTTGTGGTACTTTGTCACAGCAGCCCTAGCAAACTAATATAGATGGTGGGGATTTCTGGAAGTCCCAGAGGTGAAGCCAGAGTGGCAAAGGGAGAACATTTGGAGGCTTGGTGAAGTGCCTATTGACCAGCGAGTATAAATGGGTCTCAGTATTTTACCAATCAGTTTGGCTGTACCATTGCATACAAGCTGGTTATTAGACTTGACTGAAAGATCATGGAGTATCACAGTGTCTCACTTCCAGGAAAGTACAACAAGAAGAGAGAGAAATATCTTTCTTAGAGAGTTAAAGAATCTACCTTTAATAGGGGGTTGGAAAAGAAGATTTTATTTGGGGTTATTTTAGTTTTGTGAGTAACTTGAGCCATTCTGTATTGTGCACCCACTACCAGTTGCTTTGCTGGCCGAGGCACTGACAATGGAAACCAATCTAAGATTGTGTTTGATCTCCTGGAATCTACAGTCTAATTGGAAAGACAAGATTGAGCCA
The DNA here is from genome assembly GCA_963574885.1 of Lepilemur ruficaudatus. Lineage (NCBI taxonomy): Eukaryota > Metazoa > Chordata > Mammalia > Primates > Lepilemuridae > Lepilemur > Lepilemur ruficaudatus. The sequence continues at coordinate 39,496 of CAUYRT010024025.1, forward strand.
TTTGAAAGAAAAGTTTATACAAAGCAATCAAAATGTCAGTATACTATAATTCATGTAAGTTATTATTACTACTATCATTAAGTACCAGCTCAGATGACTAAACTTGAGGTAAAGATTTCCACCGGTCCAGGAGCTCTGCTGTGAGATGAATGGCCACGACACGCTCGGGCTGACGGTTCTCATCTCCTCCTGCTCCTCCTCCCCTACCCCAGTGTGTGAGTTGCTCAGATCATTTGGATGTGAGTGTCTCTCAGCTGTGAGCTGACTCTTCCTAAAACAATCGAAACAGACCCTATGCTTTCCACAAGGGGTGTCGATGTTCCTCTCACGATTTCTTTTACAGTCTCAATCTCAATATTTTAATTCATTTTCTATTTGGTTTCTGTAAGTCCTTCCTGGTTGTGAAATGTTAGGGTGGTCAGTTTATGTTTCACCAACTTCCCCTCAAGCCCACCGAGATTTCTAGTTTGCTGAGGGCATCTGGCCGTGGGCCAGGCCCGTAAATGTTAGCTGTGCTTTCTAGCAAAAGCCAAGGGGAATTCTCTGTGTGGCGAGGTGAGGAAGGCACATCTGACTGACAGGGAGCGGGAGGGAAAGGGTGAGGCTGAAACATAAGCAGCAACAGTCCTTTCCAGAAGGAGCAGAATTTACCAAGGGACGCATGAGGGAACAGGGGCTGCCGGGAACATGGTGCTCTTTTAGCCTCACTGGGAGGAGAGCACAGCCTCAGCATTGTCACCTCTGAATAAGAACACATGAATTGAGGGGCCAGGGACAAGTTCCAATCTCTTAGAGTATCACGTTAGGGCATCCTAAGGGATATGAGTCTGGTAATAAATACAGTTCCAAGAAGAAGTTCCAACATCTGTTCCATCTGTGTCTGGGCCCAGACTGGATACCATGAAGCCAACTGGCAAAATGTGTTATTTCTCCTGGCTGGAAACATAGCATCTTTAGAAATCTAAATTCACCTTGACTTTTCTTCCACTTTCGTAAGTTGTTTTTGTTATTGGGTTTTGTTTTTCTTCTAGCCAGATTTTCTTCCTAACTACTTCAAACCCTGAATTTGGACACACACTCAAAAAGAAAAATGCTGCCACTGCAGATTCTGTGAGCCTGTTCAGGATGTGGAGAAGAGAACTAGGAAAAGAGAAATTTTGATCATTCTACTATTATTAATATTTAGAAATGGATCCAGATGCTTTATATACATTCGAACTTCACCTTGTGAAACTCTTGTTGGCTTTGCCTGGATCTTTCCACTGCCATAAACGTCTCAGGGTAACACTGATGTGGGAAGTAACACTTAGATCATTTCTACCCCGATTATCAATCCTTTACAAATAATCACCTTGACTTGCACACAGCTGCTTTGCTTCTATAAATTAAGAATTGAATTGTGTTTCCCTTTTCATTTTACTCCTTGTTCTGGAGTTGATCTATTGGTTTTATACATTCTCCCCACAAACCTTGACAGTCTGTGATGGCCTGCAGGCAAATTCCTTCCAGCAGGATGGAGCTTTCAAGAGAGTGTACTGGCTGATCCTGAAGTGGGCTTTCACAGTCCCCCTGCTGGTAACATCACATTTAACCCCAGAATGTATGATTTTCTGAAAACTATAGGCTGGTCATCTGGGTTAATTAAAACATTAAGACACATGCCCCTGTCTAATAGAAATCCAAAGTGAAGGCCAATAGAAGAGTAAAGGAGTTAGAAGAATTTTAATATTTTCTCCTTTTAGTTCATTTCTGCTTGGGTTGGTTTGTTTTCTTGGAAATTTGCATATGTGACCCCTTCACTTGTTCTAATCAGCCATTCGTGGGCTTTTGGCCTGGTGCACAAGGAAAGCAGTGACGGGAGGGAGGCAGAGAGGAGGCTGAAGGGACCAGGAAATGGGAGTGAGACTCAGATAATGGTCTTTGTTACTTGTCACTAGACTCTGATGATTTCTGAAAACCATTGTACCCTGTTTTGTATATTTACAGAGAAGCATCAATTTACAGGATAAATGAAGTTTTCTTCACGGTCATTTATCACAGTGGAGCTGCTCCCCTCGTGGTGCCAGAGCTTTGTAGACAGAAGATATCCTTTGTGCACAGGAATGTGTATTTACTAAATTTACATGAATTCCTAAAAGTTGTGTGTGAATTCAGTTTTTATAAGCCGAATCATACTTTAAAAACATATGGGGAGCATATTTAAAGGAATACTGCATTGGATCATTTTGTAAAATGAATATTCACCTCCTGATGTAGCTATTTTGCAAGCAGAATTAGGTTTATCTGGTTCCTTAAAAACTGTGCATGAAGATCCTCTGTTCCACATCTGCATCATGAGGGGGTCAGACTCTTGGGTTGATCTTGGATGTTTCTTGCAGTCTAAAATTCTGAAGTTTTACAATCTACCTCCAATTAACATTAAATTTTAAAAGTTGAGAGATCTGGCCACTTTTCTGCTTTGAGGTGTAGGGGAAGAAAAATAATTTTTTCTTCAACCCTCATAGGTTCTTAGTTAGAACAGATCCCTGCAACAAAAGACAGATTAATAAGAGAAAAGCAGAAGTTTATTGACATGTATATTTCATATATACATGGCAGACACGCAGGAAATGAGTAGTTTTCAAAGAGGTGGTTTTGGATTCCAGCTTATATAGCATCTTCAACAAAGAACAGTTAATTTTTAGAGAAGCAACAAGACAAAGGAAAAGAACTTGGATTCTCTAGGGGTGGCAACTTGTGGAAGGCAAATGAATGGCAGATAAAGGCCAGTTAGAAAATCTTGTCCTTGGGGATTCTTCTGGTGCCATCTCCAGGTCCATAAGGGGCTAAAGTTGCCTTCAGTAGTTAACCTTTTTTTCTCCATGGTAGAGAGAGAGAGAGGCAGGATACCTTTGTCTTTGTAAATCTATGTTCTGCTTTAAGGCAAATAGAGGGAGAGCAGCGAGTCTTCCTACATCTGCTTCTTGTTAATTGCCTTCAGTGCAACAATCCTTCATACTCCAGGGTGGCATATTCTGGTTTCCCACAGAGGGGCAGGGAGAAAAGGTAGAGTGATTCTTCTCAAGATTTGTCTTCTTTTCACAACCAATCCTTTATTACAATTATTTTATCGTGAAACAACAATTATTTGTATCAAATTAGACCTACCTCTGACATTAGGGAGAACTCTACTATGAATTCAATGTGTTGTTGACTTCTTGACTACAAACTAATTGAGCTCTGCTGGATTGAGATGGGAGCAACTGAGCATCTCTCCTCCCTGTGGGGACTGACTGTTAAAGACGTGATGTATCTTAGCAGCAAAAGCACACAATTAAGGCACTCTGTATGTGTGTGCTCCCACAGGAAAAATAATTACGAGCATGCTTTTTTGTTTTTGATTATATAACAGACTGCATTCAAATGTACTGATGGATTATGGTCATTCAGCAAACCCTCTCTTGGACCAAATACCCTGCATATCTTTATAGAATGAAACAGTATGTTGATTCCTACATTAACTAGAATACTGTCAAGTCAAAAAGTTCTTGATGATTGGCGCTTCTCTCCAACTCTCTCATTTTAAAAAACATAAAAGACTTTAATACTTCGATAGAAATGGCATGATTATTAAAAACAATTCAAGCAGTTCAGAAAATCACCCCAAATTCCACTATTCAGGTAAAATAGTCCTTAAAATGTGGTGGCCAGTGTTACAGCCATTTCTCTATGCATGTACAGAGAGAAGAATGGATGGAAGGAGAGACAGAGGTATGGATGGATGGAAAGAAGAAAGGAAGGGAGGAAGGAAGGAAGGAAGAAGGAAGAAAAGAAGGATGGAAGAAGGAAGGAAATTCATACTGTATATGTTTTCTGGGTTTTTTAAATTTGTTTTTAAATATTTTCTAATTTTAAAATAGTTTTAGATTTACAGTAAAGTTACAATACAAAGATAGTACAGAAGGTTCCTTTACATCTAGTACCCAGTTTCTCCTATTGTTAATATCTCACATTAGTATATTTGTCAGTTAAAACTAATGAACAAATATTAACACGTTATTATTAACTAAAACTCGTACATTTGAATTTCTTTTGTTTTTACCTGATGTCCTTTTTCTGACCCAGGATCCCATCCAGGATACTACATCGCGTTAAGCCATCATGTCTCCTTAGGCTTCTCTGGACTGTGATAGTATCTCAAACTTGTTTTTGACAACCTTGACAGTTTTGAGGAGAACAGGTCAAGATACTTTGTAGATTGGCCCTCAATTTGTCTGAAGTTTTTCTCATGATTACACTGGGGTTACAGGTTCTTGGCAGGAAGACCACAAAGGTAAAGTGCCATTCTCATCACATCATATCAATGGTATGTGCTGTCAACATGACTTATCACCAGTGCTAAGCCTGATCATGTGGCTGAGGTGGTGATTGTCAGGTTTCCCTACTCTTTTTGTCTCCTTTTCCATACTGTACTCTTCGGATGGAAGTCACTGTGTGCAGCCTGTACTTATGGGACAGGAGTTATGCTTCACCTACTTGAGGGGGGGCAGTATCTACATAAATAATTTGAAATGCTTTTGTACAGATTTGCCTATTCTTATTTGTTTATTTACACAATAATTTATTTGGACTCAAGGATATTTTATCCTTTGGGTTATAATCCAATACTATGCTATTTATTTTGTTGCTCAAATTGTTTCAGCTTTGGCCACTGGGAGCTCTTTCAGTTGGCTCTTGAGTCCCTTTGACATAGACCCATTGTTCTGTTGTTTGAGCACCTGCTTACTTTCTGGGACTACAGATGCTCCAGGCTCATCTTGCATATCCCTGCCCCAGCCCTAGAATCAGTCGTTTCTCCAAGGAGCCTTGTTTCTCTTTATTGTAGAATGATATTTAGAATCTAAGATCTCAGTTTGGGTGTCCTTACTGCAGCCAAAACTTTAAGCCCCAGGCTCTTTGTGCTGGTATCTAAAGTAGCAGGTTTTCAAATGTAGATTCACGTGGTCTCTCCAGACCAGGAGCCTTGAAGTGGGTGAGGGTGGCACATCAGCAAATCTCTCCTTCAGCCCCACTGTCCCGTGGCTTTGTGTCTACTGACCTGTCTCTAGGGACATTCCTGCATCTCCCCTAGGCCACCTACATCCTTAGGTCTGACCACACTAATCAGAGATTTTTTTAATATAGATCTTTCTACAACATAACGTTTCCTTTTGGGGAAATGTTTCCAGCCAAAGATCCTAGAGGGTAGGTTTAACTTTTACATTTCTCCCTCACTTTGATTTCACAATATTTTGAGTATGCTTTAGAGTGTGTGGTCTGAATTTGCAACCATTTCTTTATTTCACTGAAGATGGAGAGGTTTTATTGCTTTCTGTTTGCAAGGGCAGGGGGTGGTGGTGTCTTTTTCTTTCTGTTCTATTATTATTAAATTTTTCAGTGAGTTTTGAGAATAGTGGACTAAAAATGCTTACTCAATTATGTTTAACTGGAACACTTGGTGTTTCTTTTCTGAACCATTTTCCAATTTGGTGAAGCTAAATATTTCAAACACTGGTTGCGTGTGCATTTATCAAATACTCAACACGAGAAGTTGCCAACGTGCTCAGAGGCTTCCAAAGAATAACATCAGAACTCCTCAGCTTGATTTTCAAGGTCGAGTTTTCCTTTCAAATATCACACCCACCACTCCGTCTGTGCAGCTTTACACTCCTGAAAGCCTGATCTTTTCTTCCTTTAATAGGCCGGTTCATTCCAGCTCCTGTATTCTTGCTCCTACGATCTAATATATGAGGATCCCTAAAATAGGTACAATGATTTTGCTTTTTAATTGTTTTACATATTTCACTTCATGAAAGTGGAGTAAACAGAGAAAAAAGGTATTGTAAAGGTTACCACAAAATTGTTTCTGTTTAGCTGCAAACTCTGTGATTCCTGGGTTGAAAACTTTGATCATTAAACCAGATATTGGTAGGGCAAAACTTTCCCGTTCTACACATCGAAATTGAATCCCTGGATTTTTAATTTTCCTGGCTGTTAATGTACAGAGAACCCTCATGAGTAGTCTGCATTGTGTATACATTAATAAATCCTCTATTGAGATACTTTCATCTTCATAGAAGCAGCCCACAGAATACAATCAATCATTTTGTTTTTATTTGGTAATGCAATCTTTATTGAGCAATGAACCCTTTGTATATAAGTCAGAAGTTTATGGAATAAAAAAGAAATGTCTTAATAGTAAGCACTTGTATTGCTGTGGCATAAATAAACTTTGAAGTTTCACATTAATACTTTTGTTGTACTTTTATTTAGTGGTGCTGAAAAGTAATGAAAGGATCTATACGTAAACAAGCTTTAAGGATACATTTTAAGGTTTGCAGAATAATTTAAATTTAACAGAAGATGTAATTCTTTGGGATTTTTTATTAGGGTGGATAAAAGCAGACATGCAAGTGCCAGGTCAAAAGATATGGCATTCACTGTTGGTGAGTAAGTACTGTTGCTTTACAGGCCATTCAAAGACAGGCCCTGTGCCTATGCAGTGAATAAACTGGAACTTCCTGGCTCACAGATTTCAACTGCCATGCTTTTCTTATCCCATCTCAAAAGAACAACCCGTTGTGATTACAGTGACAGCTATTAGGAATGACTAAAGCAATTTTTCCTGTTTATTTACCTCTTGGGTAAATAAATATCATCTTGTGCATCTCAAGGATGACTCTGGATAACTGTGTGTGATGTTAGTGGCCCCTACGCCATCAGTGGAGCACCATCAGTCTGGACTTGCATGCATGGCACGTGGGTGTTCCCGACCCCCACCTGCAGCTTTGACACTGGTCACCAGCCAGCACAGCATGTTTCTAATCTGCCTCTATGTGATTATGAATGAGGTCTGGGAGACTGGGTTCCTTTATTATTTTTTATCACTTGTCTCTCAGCTCCAAATCCTCTATTCTACAACCTGCTCTGTAATATTGGAACTAGGACTCTGCGAACTACATGTCCAGGATGCCTTTGCCAGCTGGCTCCCCAGTTCTACCAAGAAAAAGAGACTGGAGGGCGAGAGAAGAAACTTCCTGCTCTTTCCTGTTCTTGTCAAAGTCACCCAAGTAGTTGGGTGACAATTGGCTACAACTGCTGGTGCCAACTAGATCTTTTTGATTCTCCCAGAAAGGACCATGCTCCCTTAGAGAGGCTGGCAGTAGCCGGTCAGCACCTCCCCAAGTCTGAACACCAACACGTCAGGGCCCCACCTCTCGGCACCTACATTTCTTTCCTGCAATTACCATTTCTGAGTTACTCTGATGTTCCTCTTTGCTCTTTCAGTCCTCCTCTATCTGTGTAACCAATTGCCCGTACTAAATCTCATCTTCCTGAAATACAGTGTGGTTACTGTTTTCCTGACTGGATTCTGACTCCAGGGAAGTGACAGAAGTGTTCAGAGGACAAGACTAGGAAATCACCTTCACCAGAACTCCCAGACTCCAAATACACAATGTGTAATTCATTAAAAATCACTTAATTTAAAATTTATGCTTAAATTTATATACAGTAAAATTCACTCCCTGTGATGTCCAGCATATGGATTTTGACAAACGCACAGAGATGTGCATCAGCTACTACATAGCACTGAACAGTTCACTGACCCCTAATTCCCTCCTGCTGCCCTTTGGTCATCCCTTCCCCAACCCCAACCTTTGATACCATGGTTCTGTTGTTCATCCCTGCAGTTCAGTCTTGTATGGAATCTCATATAAATGGAACCATACAGTATGCAGCCTTTTGGGTTTGGTTTATCTCAGTTAGCAAAAATGCATTTGAGAGTCCTCCATGTTGTTGCATAAAATCACTTAATTTTAATATTAATATTCATGTACTACATCTGCTGTGTTGATACCCTTGAATGCCTGTATTATAAAATATTCTATTGCTGTATAATAAACCACTATAAATTTAGAGGCTTAAAACAATACCCATTTATAACCTTACAGTTTCCATGGGTCTGGAGTCCATCCTCTGTTCAGGGTCTCAAAGGTTGGGACAAACTTGTTGGCCAGGGCTACAATCTCATCTGAGGCTCAGGACCCTCTCCTAAGCTCTCTGGTTGTTGGCAGAATTCAGTTCCTTGCAGTTCCAGGACAGGCCTCTGTTTTCCCGCTGGCTGTCAGCTGATGGTCTCTCTCAGCTTCTCGGCTCTCTCAGGCTACGGTTTCCTGCCACGTGGCCCGCTCCCCACCGAGGCAGTTTGCTTTTCCAAGGCTAGGAGAGGTGTGTCTCTCTTGCTTCAAATCTCTCCCTTCAGCGAATGCCTGGATTCTCTTTTAAAGGGATTGCCTGATTAGACAAGATCCACCAAGGATAATGTCTGTCTTGGTTAATTCAAGGCTGCTGAATAGGAACCTTAATTACATCTGCAAAATCACTTGGCCTTTGCCACATAACGTAACTTAGTCACAGAAGTGAAATTCCACAACATTCACATGTGCTGCCCACATCAAGGGATTATTCAGGGTTTGTACACCTGGAAGCGGGGATCTTTAGGACTGTTTTAAAAATTCTACCTACCACAATGCTCTATTCCTTTCTACCAACTCAAATACTTCTGATATAGGCCATCTCAAACCCCACTTCGTTATGAAGTCTTCCCTCAATGCTCATCTTGTAGGTAACAAAATTGAGGCCCAGCGCGTACATAACAATGACTCGACTGATTAATGGCAGAGAGCCAATACCACAAACAATTATTTCTCCTCTCTAGGTCTTTCCTCATTTGTAAAGGTAGGAATTTAATGTGGAAACTGTTCAGTGCCCTGGCTCTAACAGCAACAGATGCAAGTGGGATGATTCCACCATGAGAAACTGGGACGTCACCGTAGGGGGAGCAGAGCAGTTCAACTTTCATCTTATTCACACATTGTCACACTAAGGAGAATTGCGTGTGAAAAAATTTTTAAGAACTTCAGGAAAAAATCTTAAACACCATTGGTTTAGCCTAACCTCCTCATCTTACGGATGCGAAAGCTAAGGGTCTTTGTGGTTCTACATTTCCAGTTCTGGGAGGTGAGGTGAAAGCCTTGACAGAGGGGCCCAACCTGAGTAGGCGCCGAGAACAACGGATGAGCAGGCAGAGCAAAGTCCGGTGTGTAGACTGAATAATGGCCTCCCAAGGTGTCCATGTCTTAATTCTCCAGACCTGTACATATCATTGTGTATGCCAAAAGGGACTTTGCAGGTGTGATTAAATTAAATATCTTGAGATGGAGAGATTACTCTGGATTATCCAGGTGGGTTCTATGCAATCAGAGGAGTCCCTGTAAAAGGGAGGCAGAAGAGACGAAGGGAACATGAAAAGAGGACAGACAGATTTGCATACGACACACTGCTGGCTCAGAAGACGGAGGAGGGGGCCATGAGCCAAGGAATGTAAGGAATACAGCTCTACAGAAAATACAAGGAAAGATTCTCTGCTTGAGCCTCCAGAAGGAATCAGCCCTTCAGACACTTTGACTTTAGTGCAGTGAAACTGATTTCAAATTTCTGATCTCCTGAAAGAGAATAAACCTGTGGTATTTCAAGCCGCTTAGTTTGTGGTAATTTGTTAGAGCAATAGGACACGAATACATCAGGGATTAGGAGAGAAATGTATGTACAGGGGATATGTTAAAATAAAACAGGGAGTCTCAACATTTTTGGTTGCAACTCTTGGTAAGAAATACATTGTATATCAATATCCAATATGAGCAAGCATACAGTTGTGCACACACAAACACAGAGAATACAAAATTTTGCAAACTGATATTTCACAAAGTATACTAGTATTTTCTGTATTATTTTATTCTATTCCATTATTTCAATTTTTTTCAAAAAATGCTGGTTGGAACACACTAAATTGACTTCATAATCCACTAATGAGTATCTTGAAGAACACTGGCTTTCAGGGAAGAGACTAGGCCCTAAGAAGCGTAGATTGGGATCTAACTGAGATGGGCTTTAAATGTCAGCCTCTTGACAGCACATGACAGATACTTCTCAGTAGCTCATAGTTAATGCCACTGCCCCCAGGGCCCTAACAGAGGACAGCCTGTATCAGGTGTTTCTCCGGAACTCTGAATTCTTTCAGTGGTTCCCAACTGAGGGTGATTTTTGCAGCACAGGTCCTGTCGGGCAGTGTTTGGAGAAATTTTTGCTGTCACATCCTGGGAGTGGGGCTGCCACCAGCATCTAGTGGGTAGAAGCCAGGGCTGCTGCTGGTAATCATCCTACAGTGCACAGGATAGCCTCCACCACGACGAATTGTCCAGCCCAAAACGTCCACGGTGTCAAAGTGGAGAATCCTGCTCTCGCTGCATCTTCTGTCAGCAGTGTTGGGTGGTAGTTCAGTCTTTTTTGAAACCTTTCCCCAGCGGCATCCTCCCTGTGCTCCAAAACTATGTCTCTCCTACCTTGTATAACATGTCACAAGCTCTTGTGAATTAGGGTTGTGATAAGTGATAGTTGCATTTAAAAGAAGAGTTTATTGATGAATCTGAAAGTGGTGATTGGGCCTGTGCCAAGTATAAGAGATCTTCTTGGCACAAAGTGGCCTCTTCTAGGCTGCCGCTGTAAGTGAACTAAACAACCACATCCGCACATTGTTTCAAACCTCCAAAACTGCAGAGTAGCTAATCTCTGTCACTTAAAAGTCTGCTGCTTTAGGTTATTGGATGGTACTGCAATCAGATTTAAAGTACTGTTTGAGGATCATTTGAACAGGGCACATGTAGCATTGGTCCATTTGAAAACTGGAAGGATGATGACTTCCACATTATACAGCTGTTTAGGAGCTCTTTTCACTCTACTAATAATTTTGCCGTTGTCTCTACTTCTGCATGTTCCATTGTAGTGCACTAGAAAGCAGCTTAAGGATAGAAGGAACAGTGAGTAACCAGCTTCTGTTGTTTCTACCAATAACTGGTATAAAGTACACCAAATGTCTAGGAAATGGCATCCAATAAAGTCAATGTGGGACAACTTTCCCTGGGAGGCCCAGGCTACATTCACAGTGCCAGTTCATTGGGATACAGTACTGTGGTTATTATCAAAGAATGGAATATGAAAATAATCTATTTTAACCTCCATATTTGGGGGCTTTGGAAAATAACCTACATGTATTGCTACTAATCCCAGAATAAATGTTTTTTAGGTTTGGGTACTAGTTATCTTCTTGTTTCATGGGAATATGAAAGCACCTATAAAAATAAACTCTAGGAAGTTGAAGGATACACTACAAAGACAGTTTTAAACATCAAACTAGAATTCCTGTCTCCTCAAACTAAAATAGCTTTATTGTGGAAAATACTCTGATCTTAATTTCTGTGCTGCGATATGCAGCCCCTCCCCAACCCTGGGAGAGGTTGGAGTGGTGGTGAGAAGAGGTCTCAGCAAACCAAAATTCAGGAGCTTGACTAGTTAAGGAAGGTGTCTGAAAAAGAAGGTTCCAGAAGTGCATGTTCCAATCAGAGCAAACATTTGAAAGTGAAAATATTTACTAACCAGTCAGGTTCCTTCTGTACTTGTATGGACTTCCCCCTGAAGAAAAGGCACATAAATTAAAAAAAGAGAGCTACCATTTCATTAAATGCTGACCTTGTGTTTGGCACTGTGCTAAGCATGTTACATGAATTAGTTCATGCAATCATCACATGATTACCCCATCAATTCTATGGCATTTCCACTTATGGATGAGAAAACTGAGGCTTACAGAGATTATTTGTTTTAAGAGGGGATGAAGCTAGAATTAGAAACCAGAAATTTTGACTCTAGAGGCCATGCAATTAATCATCCCAAGACATGCAGTGCAGGAGATTCAAGTACTGCCAAAGGATTATTTTACAATGGGCTCAAAGTGAAGGGAACTGTTGAAGTGTGAATGGTTGAAATGGGAGAGGTCAGTGAGTTCCTTTTTTTCCTGTTCCCAATCTCATTATTTTTTATGGAGCAATCTATTACAGAAGCTAATTCTATCATAGAAATTATATTCCCCAAATCCTGTGATCTTATGCAAGTAGTAGCCAAATAGGTATCCTTACTTCTTTCTCATCTGCAATAATCTTCAGTTTGGTCTCTCTCTTCCTCTCTCCCCCTACACACAACACACACACAGACAGACATAACATACTTAACATCCGGTTTTGGAGTCTCACTGAGTGAGCTGTGTTAAGGCAGTGGCAAGAACACAAGCAGTAGGGACCTAATGAAATCCATCTCCAAAATGGCTGTGATTTCCACTAGACGACACATGATAACTACTATTTATTGTTTCCTGAAAAACATCTTTTTGGTCAGACATCAATGAGCTGTGCAGGAATGGTGGATGAGGGCTCCTTTCTTTTCCAACTGGTCTCTTGATGTGAGGAGCCTGAAATAACTACTGGACAGCTGTGGATTAGAAGTTAATGTGTGCCTTGTGCCTCTGAAAGAAGCATTTGCTTTCCGAGAACCGAGACCTCTGCACCCATAGATCCTAGAGTTGTAAGGACCGGAAGCACAAATTCAAGTGGGTCATTGGGAGTGGTGAGCAGGACCACTCCTACTTCTACCACTTGGTACTTGGACCTATGGAGCCCACCTACTGGGGACACAGCACCATATAAAGGTTGTTGATTCAGGGTGTATGTTACATCCTGGTGAATACGCTGATCTCTGCAGGGTATCAGCTCCAAGCCGGTGCTCAGGTGTATCTTCTAAAGGCCATTCCATTGTTCTATCAGTCCAGCAGCTTCTGAATTTCATGGCTTGTGGCAAGATCAGTAAATCTCATGGATCTGTATTCACTGCTGTCCCTCCTTTGCTGTGAAGTAGACTCCGTGGTCCTTTGTGATGTTCATGTACGATCCTATGTAGGTCAATCAAACTCTGTGAGTCCTTGGATAGTGTTGTTGGCTGAGGCCATGCAGCCAGGAAGGATACACTCATACCCAGAATATGCATCAATTCCAGTCAGGATTAATTTGCTCCTCTTTCCAAGATGGAAGAGGTCCAAAGCTACTTGCCACCATACAGCTGCTTAGTTGCCTCAAGGGATGGTGCTGTATGAGAGGCAGAGCCTTGGTCTCTTACTGGTAGATGGGATATTTGGAAGAAGCAGTATCTAGATCAGCCTTGCTGAGTAGGAGCCCATGCTCTTAGGCCCATGTGTAGCCTCCATCCCTGTTACCATGGCCAGTCTGTTCAAGTTACCATTATGTCAATGCTGCAGTGGACAGTAACAGAGGCAGGCTGACACTTTGCTGAGTCCTTCTGTCTGTTTGACTGTATAGTGCTTCCTCTGAGACAGATGCTCTCTGATGTGTAACATACAATTCAAAATTTTCAAATGCAAAAAAATTGTATTTTCATGCTCATTCCCATAGGTCAATCCACATGCCTCTTATCAACACCTCCTTGTTCCTAGTCTTCCAATTATTTTGACTAACCAGTGAAGCCATTAGCCACTGCCTATGATCGCATATATATTTTTACCTTGGGCTTCTTTTATTTTCACTCCCAGAATGCCCATGTGCATGACCCAAAGCTCTGCCCATTGGAAGGATTTCTCCTCACCACTATCTTACCCAGGCCTGTGGGAAAGGCACTGCTCAATAGTGAAGAACGAAACTGGGGCCACAACTCCTGCAGCTAATTTGTCTCTCTGACCCCATTCTTTCCCACATACCACTTCTCTCTTACCACAGATTGTTGCTGTGTCTGCCTAACCTTATGACTCTGTGAGTTGGATAGATCCCACCTCAGTTCGGGATACATGATCACTTTTCTCAACCAGGGCCTCATAGCATCCAAGGTACCGTTTTGCAAATGGTATATTATTTTTTCACTACAGGTGGCAAAGCTTGGTTGCAGAATCCTGGGCGGCCTGTGCTGTGATTCTCCAACTGAGGCATGCCCATAGACACCACACAGTATCTTTTCCCATCACTGACAACAGCTCTAATACCATTGGGTCTGTTAGGTAATATGGTCCAAGAGGAAGAATCACTTGCATAATAGCCTGAACCTGCTGCAGAGCGCTTTTCTGTTCTGAGCATCACTCAAAGCTAGAAGCTGCTTGTGTAGATGGGCTGGAATAGTGTTCTCCTATGAAATATATTGCCTCCAGAATCTGAAGAGGCTTACCAACCGCTGTGCTTGCCTCTGAGTGGGGAAGTTGTAAAATGCAATAAAACTTTAAAAGGGGTATCACAGGCCTTTGGAGCCCTATAAACTTCACTGATAAAGCAGGCCCTGAATCTTCACAGAATTTATTTCTCAACCATCGAGGGACTGTATCATGACAAAGCCTTCAATGTGCTTGTAATTTCTTGGTCATCCAGTCCAAATCATACAATCTTATCAAAATGTAGACCAAGGTGATTTTACATCCAGGGGATGCAGGTCCTTCCATCTATTTGTCTTTTTATTCCACTTTTTAGGAATCCTCTCACTTTATCTTCCAACCTTTTCATTAAATATTTTTTATAATATTTAAAAATATATCCAAGAACCTCCTTTAATTCCCCACATGTTCCTTTTTTGCCCTTATTTTTTTATCTTTTACTTCCCTGGGTATCTTACTGAGCCTGGTTCCCCGAAAGCATAGCCTATGACAAAGGCTTACACACAAGTAATTTTGGGGGAATGTAGTCCCAGGAAGGTGCAGAGAATGTGAACTAAACAGAGAAGGGAGGAAAGTCAAGAAAAGGATGTATTAGGGAGTTGGTTACTGCTACAGGCAACTGGCTCTCAATCCTATGGGGCTTTCTGAGTAGTACTTTTGAAATAATTCTCAGAACTGTCTGCTAAGGTATAAAAAGGGAGAAGCATTTATTCTACTCACAGGGTGGTGTTAATTTTCCCTCATCTCCAAATTATGCACATATTAATACCAAGAGAGTTCCCACAACAATCAGCTGGGGTAGGGAGAAGTCCCTGGCAGGGAGCAGGAGGTTACAGCTAGGGCCTAAAATAAGGCAATATCCAGTAGTAGCTGAAGCTGGTCAAGATCATGAGGAATTGGTTACTACAGTAGTGGTTAAAGTAAGTGGTGGGCCAAGAGGACTTTTTTTTTTTTTGAGACAGAGTCTCACTCTGTTGCCTGGGCTAGAGTGCCGTAGCATCAGCCTAGCTCACAGCAACCTCAAACTCCTGGGCTCAAGAGATCCTCCTGCCTCAGCCTCCCGAGTAGCTGGGACTACAGGCATGCGCCACTGCGTCTGGCTAATTTTACATATATATATGTGTATGTTTTAGTTGTCCAGCTAATTTCTTTCTGTTTTTTTAGTAGAGATGGGATCTTGCTCTTGCTCAAGCTGGTCTCAAACTCCTGAGCTCAAACGATCCCCCCGCCTTGGCCTCCCAAAGTGCTAGGATTACAGGCGTGAGCCACCGTGACCAGCTGAGGGCCAAGAGGATTTTGAAGTGATATATGTATGTGAAGTGTCTGATACACTGGGGATAGTAATGGTAACTTTCAATTTTTTAAAATGTTATTTTTAATGTTATTCCTGTTAGTTTGATTATGTTGTTTGGTCCATACTCTTCATATGAGAATCTCTCTCTCCTCAAATGTTTGGTGATTTTTGGCTGTCTGCTCATGTGTGAGGCTCTAAACACCTGACTGGGACCTCAGTGTGCATGGGAGACTTTTCCACAGAATGGCTTTAGTGGAGGATTATGTGGACTGTCCACATCAATGGGGAAGCTTAAAACATTATTAACTGTAGGTCTTTTCTTGTAGGCTCATTTCCCTAAGGAAGAATAGTCTAGAATCTCCTGCCTGACAAGATGGAGTATAAGTCTGGTTACTAACAATCTGGGAGCTCAGGGGCAAAGTGGGCTGAGGTCCTACCATTCAGAAGGTACATAGGGTGATCTCCTGGCTCTTAGTTCAGTACACCTGCCCTCAGCTGTGTGTGTACCTGCAGTCTCCTGCCGGGGTGAATAAGAATTGCCAAGGTTTGTGATATGGTGAGGGTGATCTGAGAGTTTATCTGCTTCAATATACACTTCTGGGTAATTCTAGTTTCAGTCCCACAGTACCTCTACTTCCTAGTCTTTCTGGGCTCTGTGGTGCAAATTCATCCCATTGTCAACTTAAGTTTTAGTTCTCTCAGGTTTGCCTAGTCATATACTACTCATTCACAAGTTTTCCAGCTTCTAAAGTTTTATAGCCATTATCACTTCTCTGATTATTTTTTATTTTTTTAGAGACAGGGTCTTGATATGTTTGAATCCCTGGCTGGATTCAAACTCCTGGGCTCAAGGAGATACCTCTCTGATTTTTTTTTTTAATCTATTTAGGTCTATGTCTTTTAAAAAAAATCTTTACTATCACTTTAGTGTGGTTTGAAAGAGCACAAACCTCAATGAGTGTGTTCAATAACCTATGTTTAACTGGAACTTTCTGCCTTGTAACTTCCAAAATATCAAAAAGTATAAAATTAATATCCCTTACTGTGAACCACCCATGAGTAAATGTTGTGAGAGACTGACAACAGGGACGTTAAAGAACTCACTCTCCCTCTTGCCCAATCTGCTATTGGCTCCTTGCTGTTTCTCAAACATGCCTGCATGCCCCTGCCACTGGGCCCTGCGGTTTGCTATTTCCTGTCTGGATTACTCTTGCCCCACAAATTCCCACGAGGCTCTCCTCGCTTCCTTCAGGTTTTTGCTCAAATGTTACGTCATTAAAGACGCCTTCTCCTACCCATCCTACACATCACAACGACAGCCCAACTCAACTCTTGTCTGCTACTCCCTATCCCTTTTACCCAGCTTTGTTTTTCTCCATAGCGCTTATCACTCCTGACATGTTATATATTCATTGTTTGTTCCCCACATCTGAACTTATGCTCTAATAGACAGTTTTGTTCCCTACTCAATCCCAGTACCTAGAACAATGCCTGGCACATAGCTGATGTGCAGTAGCTACTAAAGGGATGAAGGAAGGTAGGAAAAGGGAGGGGAGGGAAGCGGGTAGGGAGCAAAAGAAGAAAGGATGGTTGGTTGCTTAGGCATTGTATTTCATAGTATATTACGGAAGATAAAACACTTTTGACTGTTTCTTGAGGTTTAAGTATGGTCTAGCCCAGAAGTTTCCTTAATTTTGGCATATCCTAACGAAACTAACACTTAACCTTCCCATAATTTTTTCCCCCAAAACAAAGAGAAAAGGGAAGAAAAGGGAGTGCGGATATTGCCAGGGATTTTGTGTTATTGTATACAGCTCCATGAGGACAGGGACTTGTTCAGCTGGCACAGTAGGCACTTAATAAACGTTTGTCAAATGAGTGTAGACCAGGGACCCCCCTGAATGTTCTACTTTGCATAACCTTCCTTTAGGATTTTTACACATCTTTGAGCTGATGGCAATCCCAATAATCACAGGCTGAATTTCCTGTTATGTCAATAGTCAGATTAACTTTATTAAGAAAAACTAAAGTGACTTTTCTTATATCCCAGAGTTCTTGGAGTAAAATTCATAAATGCCAAAAATCTACAAAAGTGTTTCAAAGAGAACATTTGGAGAAGGTGGACTACAATTGTAAAGAAAATCTCAGTCTAACTGGAAAAGGACCTCATTCATAGCTCATGAGACCAAATTAAAAAATGTGGGCTGATAATGAGAACAGGACTTAAGAAAATATTAGTTTAACTTTGACTTTGGGATGGAATAGTCAAGTGTAGCCCCAAGGTTTTTTGTGGTCAAAATCAACTAGGTATTTACAGAAATTATTTTTCATCATATGGGCAAGAAGGGACAAGATGCAAGGCTTAAGCTATTTGTATAAAACAGATTTCATTTTCTCAAAATGTATTTTAGAAAAAGCTTGTTACTTCGCACTCCAGATCTCACCCTATACAATATGCTATGAGATACACTACTCTTGATTTGTGAAATGATTCAGTTTCAGAATAATTTAGTAAGTTTCTGAATATTAAAAACACAAGTATAAAATAAATTGACATTAACAGCTGCTTAACAGTGATAAAATATACTTTTATTTACTTTGTTGAATCAGAGGGTTGTAAAAAAAATTATTGCTAAAGTAGATATCAGGCAAACAGAAAAGTGCTTTAGAAGTCCAGTTACCTTGGAGTTTATTTAAACTAAGAGAAAAAGGTCATAATGTTTTCATGCAATACATACTTGGTTTTTTTAAATAACAATTGTGTAACAAATAGCAGAATGAATTAAGGAATGCTGCACTTGTGATCCATACAAAACACCAACATTTGGATTGTACATAATTAAAGAAATATCTCAAACACTTTCTGAAATACTATAGTAGCCAATACATAGAGGCATGCCTTAGGTGGCCATAGGAATGCAGTTTAGAAAAGAAAAAAATCACACACGAACTACTCAATTTCCTTAAAATCACTGAGCAAGAAAAGCAACACTGAACTTCCATACTGATTTTACACAATTTCTATACAGTACCTTGACTTAAATCCAAGAGCAAAAGTTAAGACTCTCCTCCTCTATTTTTGGTAAACAACTGTATGGTAAACTCAGATGACTTTTCCCCCTGGATTTTACCTGGGAGTGGCCTTTTTAATTTTTTATTTAAAAGAGGGCAGGTTTGGCACTTTTATACTGATGTCACCAATGTTAATATTTCTTGGGATCTCAGGAAGATTCATATTCTTTACAGCTGATACAGCACGGGCTGGAGCTCCCGCTAAGCCAGCCTGTATACAGAAGCAAATAAAAGAAAAAGAAAATGTACAACTCAGGTGTAGCTCATCATAAAACACTTACAATGGAAGACAATGATAAAAGATTTTCATATAACAAATTTAGAGACCAGATGGTAGTTTGGGTTGGTATGGGATGGTTACTTTAAATACTAATCTATAAAGAGAAAACTGTGACACATTTAAAAAATACAGTGAATACATGCAATGATAACAATGTAAAGATTTAAATACAAGTTAATGCATACTACCACACAATATTCACATGACAAAAGCTAAATCTTCAGCTACATTTTGATTTAACTGACATATGACATAAGCACAAAGCATAATTTACATTAGTTTCCTTATTAAACATCCCTTGCAACAATCATGATAGATTTTTTTTGCGTTTAAAATGGCATTTGCTATCAATATGTGTGTGCTGTGAAACAAAAACTAAAAGTAATAGATCATGCTTGTTTATTTTCTTTACTCAGGGCTAAACCCTTAAAACATTTCAAAACAATAAAATTAGTTTTTAAAATTGTGGGGGCTCTTCTAAACTTATCTAAGAAAGTTCTTCTAGAACATTAAAAAAAAAAATCAGGCTTTTACGTGAAGCCTCAATCCAAATAGAATAGTTCTGCCTAACGATGAAACTACTAGATCATTCCAACCCTTCCATGCATTAGTTAAAATATAATGGTTAAAAATGTTTTGTTATATAAAGTAGATTCAACATATGTTCAGCTTACAGTGTACAAATTTAGAGAAAGAACAGCACAATTGCAAGAGGTAGTATGTAGAAATAAATGAATTCTAAAATTTCCAGTAAGTGTCACTAGTGCATACTATTTGGCTTTCTTAGTAGGAAAATTTATAATTTTTGAAATAATTTCAAAAGAAGTACCCTTAAAAAAAGAGAAATGCACATGTCATTTTTCTCAAACAGCTACATGAATAGCATTCATATTTAAGGTTTAATTGATATAAGCTATTAGATTTCACTAATTTTTATTCAAGCTATATAATAAAGCAAAGCCAACAAACACATCTGAGTTCAGTGGCATCATTTTGTACAAAACTAGACAATTAAGTAACAAAAACAAATCTTTCACTTTGCTTACAAAAGACAATGTTGTGAAGTTAGAAACACTAATTTTACAGTCCCTTTTCATAATTTTAGTTTTTTCCTCTTATGTAATCCTACCTCTTTCGTTAATTAAAATAAAAATAATAATAAAGCTGTTACCTGAGAAAAATCTTGACTGATACAAAATAGGCCAGTGTAAACTATTTGCTGAATAAAGGATACAAACATTGTTAAGCAATGAAATAAAAGCCATGGATTATCAATTCAGAATTGGAAATAATAGAAAAATTAGTAAAATAGTATTAAAATAGATATGGTCCACACAGGCAATGATAAGGGTGATATGGATGAATAACTCCATACCCACTAAAAGACTGAACTGGAGAATTAAATTTTTAAAATTTAATGGAGGTTAGTTGTTTCTGATGTACAACTAAAAATTTGACCTCTACATTTATACCTACCTGAAGCAATGATGATTTTGTTAAACCCCATTTCCCTCCTGCTCCCCACAAAAATGTTGAAGATACAACTAAATAATATTTAGGGCAGCATGTATCATATTCAAAGGGGTCTTCGATTTGATCATTGGAAGTTAAAGGTATAGCTACTGAAATTTAGGATGGTTTAGGATCAAAAAATAATACAGTTCAAAGAAGTTTACCATCTCGTAGGCTTTCTTTTATCAGGAAGTGTGTTGTCAGTCAAGGGAACAAAAATTGTATTACAAAATTGCAGATATCCTGAAATTAGTATCATTTTTCTAGGTAGAAGGATTTTGTAATTATTCTAATTAAAAGACCAATTTGTCACTATTTTACTTTGGAATTTCCATAAAGGATACAAATAATGAGTTGACTATAGAAAAGTATTGATAAGTATTTGAATATAAATATTTTAGAAGTCATGAATTCTTAAAGAATTTTATTATTGCAAATGTGAAACAGAGAGTGTGAGTGCATGCCTGTGTCAGTATATCTTACTGGGTGCTATGGTTTACATTTACAAATAGTAAACATAATTTTTTCAGTATTAAATTAAATGCTATGAAGCCTTCTTTTCCATAATACCCTGTACCATGAACAGCTAAACTAAAGCAAAGAAAATGAATAAAAAACGTATGCTGTTAAGTTTCATTAAATTGTTTCTTTGTGACCAAAGATGGTGTCGACTGCAGGCTGCTAATGAGAATACATAAAGTCAATACAGCAATTGATTTAAATAGCATATATGTGCTTATTTTGTAAAACCAAAAGAAGTTTCTAAGTACAACACACTACAATTCTTCTAAACATAAGCAGCAAGCCATAGACATGCAAAGGATGGGAACTACTCAGAACACGCAAATGAGTCAGGAGAATCAAATTATTTCTCAAGCATGTCCAATACTTCTGTGCAGTATGTCATGAATTTGGATGGTAGGAAATTAAACAACTGTAACATGTGCTTTAAGTTTTAATTAAACTAACATTTTAAGAAATGAGAGTCTGCAGGATATATAGATTGTGAAGAAAATAACATGCTAATCAGTAAGTAGATGCTTAAACGTGCTATTAGTGTTTATATATAAAAACTTAGGGCTAAAAAAGATGACTTTATGTTACTCAGGGAGTCAACACCAGAATGGTTATAAAAAAAACTTCATTTTCATACTTTCATGAAAGTGAAGTCTGAAACATTTTTATTAAAACAAGATATAAAAGAAGTAATTTGCCATCGAGTAATCAGTTTGCTGACACGGCAGTATAAAATAATTTTCATCTTGGTTAAGATTTTTTTTCCCAGTTAAGATATACTCAAAGCAACCAGATAACTTTTATTAATTAACTTTTTCAACACTAAAAGTTACAGAAGTTAAGTTTACCTGATTTGTTAGTAATACAGTAGTCCCCCCTTATCTGCAGTTCTGCTTTCCACGGTTTCATTTACCTGTGGTCAACTGCAGTCCGAAAACAGGTGAGTACAGTACAAGATATTTTGAGAGAGACTACCTTCACATAACTTTGAGTACAATATTTGTTATAACTGTTCTATTTTATTATTAATTATTGTTGTTAATCTCTCACTGTGCCAAATTTATAAAATCAAACTTTATCAAAGGTATGTATAGGAAAAAACAGTGTATATAAGGCTCAGTACTATCTGTGGTTTTAGCCATCCACTGGTGGTCTTGGAATGTATCTATCCCCCAAGGATAAGGGGGAACTACTGCTCATATATTATAAAATGTAAAAATAAGATATTTCTGACAGTACAACATAGTTCTTAAAGATTTAAGATTACACAGTTGACACAAAGTAGAAATAAAAAGAATGAAATTCTACTGGAGAAATAACTTGTTTCCATCTATGTTATACTGGAGCACCACCATAGCAGGTAAACTGTGGCAACTATACTAATAAAAACAAATACATGAATCCAAAGCAGTTAAGAGTATGAATTGGATGAAAGAATGAAGTACAGTATATAAAAAGAATGGTCATGTTTTCTCTCCCATGAGATTAAATAAATTAACAGAATTAAGAGAAAGAAAACAAAATGAAGTCTGCAAGTATACCAAAATGAGGCCAAACAGATAGAAGACTTATACAGACATACTCTTGGAAATTTCAAGCACTTGAATCACAAAGATAGTAATGGATGGATATGATTTGTTTTTGATTTTGTTTTTAAATTGCCAGACCCAAAAATAAACAAAATATGTGCAAGCAAAACTGAAAAAGCAGCATTACTAAAATATATTTCAAAGAACCTGAAAGCTCCCTTTTCCTCATGCAGTAAACAATTAACTTTCTTAAGGGAAAAGGAACATAATAACCTAGTTATTTATTTCATCTAAGATACAAAATACCATCCTACCATCTTAAAATATTTTTTCCAAGCTTGAAATATAGCATAGCAAGATGGTAGATGGAATAATTTGTACATACTAAAAGCTTTACCCACCCTTCCTGCTGGAAGATGCTATATATGCACATTCATAATTTTGACCTAACAGCAAAGTGAAAGAACATCAACATTAATAAACACAGTATTAAATGGTTTCAGACTCAAAATCATTAACAAAAGAATGGCAGATTTTGAAGGCATGTTTTTGAGCAAAACAGAAAATTTTAATATTTTAATTTCTGAATATGAGACAAAATAAGTTTTAAACTGAGGATTTATAATAGGCTTGCTCTTTGCTTTAAAGACAGTGCTTTAATACTGCAATTATAAACAGATTAGAAATGCTGATGACAATCTTCCAGTGAGCAAAAATTATGTCATTTTATAAATAATTTTATCAAAATTAAAATGTTTAAAAATTTAAAAACCTTCCAAATTACTAGTCATTTTATATAGATGATCTTCAGTTATAGTTTTAATTTCTAATATGGGATTTCTCTATCTGAAAGAAATATAGCAAGCTAATGACATTCATGGATTTATTATTTCTAGTTTTGACCATTACAAGTGACGTCAGGGGTCCTCACTGTCGTGCATATCAGGGTGGAGGAGCAGAACCAACTCATGAACCGACCTTCCAACATCTGTATCTTGGGGCCACTTATTCTCTGCTCTTTGAAAATAGATATTCAATTAAATAAAAAGCCAAGTTCTAGAGATGTAAGTTAACAGACTTAAGTGATTAGTGGTTCTTTGCTAGAAAATAGAAGTTTAATATAAATAATAGAACATAGAAATTGGCAGAGATTTCGATTAATGAGGTTTATGAGATCACTATGTATTTTCTATACCAGGGATAAAGTAACACAGATCTATATAGGGACCAAAAATGGTATGCTCGGCTTTGTGATATAGCCCATAATCTCAAAATAAGATACTGTAAAGTCACCTATACGTTGCTACTTCTCAAACATATCCAGAGTAATAATTTAGTGGCTAAAAAGCAATGCCAAATTCTTAGTGATATTTTTCTAATTAGCAAGGTAGGTGATCTAACTTAAGTTTATAGATTTTTTTCCCCTCAATATGATGCAATGATTTATTTTCATTTTAAAATTTTAAACTAGAAGCTATGAACATTTTTATTTTTCCTGAAATGGTTTTGTACAAAAGAGTTGCTCACCACCATCTACATGAAACTTTTAAAAAAGGAATTCACAATTAATTTATGGTGTGAAAAAAATGTACAGGAAATATTAGAAGAAAAATTAGTTTTGTAAAGCTAGAAGTTTATTAAAAACATTTCAATATTTGCCAATAAGCTTTGCAAAAATATTCAGGGTTTTTATTCAATACTTTATTGAATCTGATTATGGTATGTTCAGATGTCAGATTTGTTAAAATGGAAACCCATTGTATTATATTTTGGTCAATATATTTAATTTCATTTTTAGAGCATTTAATTCAAGTTTTAGGAGATTTCTGATCTTATTTTCTGTTGGCCACTGTTAATATGCACTTGTAGATCAAAACTGTAAAAGCAATTCTGTTAAGACTTTGGAACTGAAAACCATTTGGGGACAAAAAAGTACTATTTAGTAGTCACTCTTCTAAGCCTTCACTGCTTCCCACTTTGTATGCAAAACTCTAAAGGTTCAGCTTTTGGTTTTTAAATTCATAGCTTCTAAAACCCAGCAGGCAATTTTATGTTAGAATCCTAATTTGGAGGTAGAAAAAAAAATCTGTGAGAGTTAAGATTGGTTCTGTTATATGATTCTCAAAATAAATTCTTAGGTTTTTATATACAAAGTAAATTGTCATTTCTACAAATGCAAATTTGTCAGTTAGATGACAATGTTCTTAAAAAAAATTTAAACTTTCCTGTTACAATGCAGGCAGACAAAACAGAACAAACATGACATCAATGATATACTAGTAAAATACACTAAGTCCAATAAAAGATGAAGAAACTACAAGGAGAAACTAGAATGGAAATAGGCTACAGGGACTATATGGGTTCATTAACACAAAGAATTTTTGAGTCTGGCCTAAATAATTAATTGTCTTTGACATCATTTTGCTTTCCCTTGTTAAAGTACATTTTTCTCAAAGTCGGCAATACCTTGTCTACCTGTCCTGTCTGGGAGACTGAAAGATAAAGGTCTGTAAGAGAGAAGAATGGAAAGAGCTAGAAAGATCAGGATGTTCGGGGAAAAAAGAGGACTGACTTTTAAAAAGTAGTGACTAAATTCAAACTCATTTACCCATCTTAAAAATAACATGAAATACATAAAAGCTAACAAGTCTCCCCAACGCCACCCCTCTACCTCCACCCCCAGGGAGCCCTTTTATTCTTAGGCAGATTCCTGGGTGCCTCTTATACTTCCCCCAAATCCCACCAACCTCCCAGCTTAAACCCTCCTCTCCCAAGATCCCAATGTTATAGTAAACCACTTTTCCATCAAAACAATAGATGACAACAAATTCAGAGTGTATCTTTGCTTTTCCTCTCTTTAAAGATCGGGCATCTTTGCCTCTACCTGTCTAGGTATTGAGAATTAAACTGGTTTGCTTTATTCTATTACCAGAATTCTCTACCTTTAAGCCAATATAATAAAATTTTTGATTTCTGACAAAACCCCTAGATAAATCCTCGTTATTTTTTAAAAGCTGTACGTTAATTATGCCCAGGCTGATTTTTAAAAGGTAAATACTATTCCTACAACATTACTTATATGAATTGTTAAAATATGCTAACCAGTTCTTTTCATTAATCATGGAATTCTGGATTGTAATTAGACTTTCTTGGTTTTTTTGCTTATATTTACAATAAATGTTAATGGAAATTTAGTAAGAGATTAATAAAAGTTTATACTTTGCTTTCAAATAATTTTGGATTATTCTACAAAGTCATATCTCTGGTATATAACCAGTTAAAGTAACACGGAAATGAAACATGTATGATAACCTTTGACATTTCAATGTGTCTGATATAAAGCTGGCAGCCTTTCAAACATAGTTAAAATATATGAAAATTGCTGAAAAATTACACAGTCAACATAATGTTCAACACTGTTTTTAAAATATGGTCAGGCCTTACTTTAACTTGAAATCCTATTTAACTAAAATATTAGCAGATATCACATGTAGAGAAACACTTGATAAATGTGTAATTTTGTGGTTTATCCCCAATCAGATTCAAAACATACTTTCTTGTAAAGGACAAAAAGGAAAACTAATTTGGTAGCAGAGAACAAATGATTATATATGTTACAAGATGACTGGTGGAGAATAATAGAAATGTTCAACAGTATTCTAAACTATTTTAAATAGCATTGTTTCTGTGAAGGATTTTATAGTATTCTTATAACTATTTTCTTCAAAAATGCAAATTCTGCATTTTACTGCTCTTTACAGATAAGAAAAATTACTTCATTAACAAAGTTTTACTGGACAATCAAAAAGTAAATACCCATTATGTAGTTACTATAGGTCCTTCATGACTTTTTAAAAATATATATACCACACTAAGGAGCAAAAGAAAAAGAAGGGACACCACCAATGGAAAGGAGGTAAGTACCTGGAAATATGAGAATTCCAGTCAAGTGATCAATATATTTTTACAAATGATTACACAGAATTCACAAATTACCATATAACCATTCATTTTAGACCTATTATTAATGGATTGTGTCACTGTTTGCCCACTGACATTTAAAATCTATAACTGTACAGTTTTATAAAGCAATGTTTAACAAATTACATACATTTTAAGTTATCGGTTTAAGCCTTTAAAAACTATAGTTTAGGGTTTATAGTAAATCTTTTCTGTACTAAACAATATAATACCGTGAATCAGCTATACTAAATAATATTCTGAGTCCTTTTCCTTGTCCTAAAACAAAATTTTCTCTATTAACCTAGTTTATGTTTGTTTTCCCTTTTCAAAAACCAGTATTTTTAAAATAGGCTGTAGAATACACAAAATAACAGAGTCATAGCTCTTCATCACCATTACAAGTGTCTCCTTTGGGAAACCAATAGGCATGGCAAATTGAGGTAAGGAGAAATACAAGACTATTTTTAATTAAAAATAGTACATTAGAAAATGTTTTTGTAGAAATCTTCAATTGTTTCTAACTCTCAGATTTCTGATTTATCCATCATCCTGTGTTTCCTTCAATTCAAATGAGTACAGAATTGCGTTGAATTGATCCTTCAACATGCCAACAAGATGATTTTTTCAGAACTCACCTGTTGTAAATCAATGCCAATATATTGGCATAACTTGCTGATTTAACAGTAATATTTACTTTAAATCAACCAAACATTTAGGCTTACACTATTATAAATAAAATTTGTTTTTTCTAATCTCAGTTATGACTGTAAATACTAAATGTAAGAATATCCTCAAACAAGTAGTGTTGAATGATATATCAAGACTATTCATGGTTGATGGTAATAAACAACCAAAGTAACATAAACCTGAGTGGCTCAGCAGGCACCTGCTGCTGATATTCAGCCTAGTGCCTGACGGAAGAGTCACTAAAATTCTAAAGTAGGCTTTTATACAGCACCTAAGTGCTGGCAGGTCCTCATACACCCAATCTAAGGTTGAATCTAACAGCACAAAGTCAGCCAAGTATTACAAACCAAATATTGCCCTCATAGAATGCGATAAAAACCATGAATATATATGTATCTACGTATGAAATACGGGACTTAACTAACTTGTCAGTGATCTTTGGGAAAGATCCAGTATTAAAAGATTAAGGTATTGAATTTCTTTCTTGAATGTACACTCAGACTTGTTAAGCACCTATTATAAATTAAAACACTATTTCCTCATAAGCATTCCATTTTTCTCCTTTCCCTTTCCAGAAACACTTTTGTAACACTAAATTTACATATATTTAAAATATCAGTTCTAGAATTTCTTTGGAAATTACTGATTGAAGTTTTACAAAGCAAGTATTAGGTTACATTATTCAAATAAGTAATTCTTTTTTTAAACAGTAAGAATTTGGAATTGTATTTACTACCCAACGTAGCTGTGACTGTGTCTAAAAGAAGAATACACAAAGCTATTTGGTAGATAGTAGTCACAGAATATTTAACATACTAAAATGTGTACCTTCCATTTCTTTTAAAACTAAGTAAGCATAGTGGTTATACCTAAAGGGTGATACTGAAGGACAAACAGTGAAAGCTACAAATCATGCGTATTTATGATCATGCTTAGAATCTTTCTTAACTAGAGCATTTTCCATTCTTACCTCAGATTTCTCCAGTTTATTTTGTGCATCAATTTGCGTAACAATCTCATTCATGTTGGTCTCCAGTACCATTCCGCCCATCACCATTTCTGCAAGAATATTGTGAACCTAGAGGAAAAAATAATACATACTCATAAAGAAAATTCACTACAAAAAAGTTTCATGATTTCAGTAATTTTTGTTTCAAATTCTGCTGGGTCTTTTATAAGGATGACTGGTCAGAATAATTTGGAGTGAGGGTTCAAAATCCACTTTCATCACTACTCTGAAGCCCTAGGAAGTTATATAACCTCTAAGTCTTTGTTTAATGGGCTGTAAAATGAAGATGATAATAGTACTGCCTTCACAGGAGGTAATCTATGGAAGTACCCAAAGTAAATGATCAAGAAATATTAACTATCATTATTATTATATCAAATTTAATAATCAAAAATGATCTACAATGGCTTTTTTTTTTTTTTTTTTGAGACAGAGTCTCACTCTGTTGCCTGGGCTAGAGTGCTGTGGCATTAGCCTAGCTCACAGCAACTCAAACTCCTGGGCTCAAGCAATTCTACTGCCTCAGCCTCCCGAGTAGCTGGGACTACAGGCATGTGCCCCCATGCCCAGCTAATTTTTTTCTATACATTTTGAGTTGTCCAGATAATTTCTTTCTTTTTTTTCTTTCTTTTTTTTTTTTTAGTAGAGATGGGGTCTCGCTCTTGCTAAGCCTGGTCTCAAACTCCTGAGTTCAAACAATCTGTACAAGGGCCTTTTATACCAGATTCTTAGCCAACAATTATTAGGTTGTTATTTTATACTCATGGGACTTAGTGAAGCCATGCAGTACAGTACTACTAATAAGCTCTAGGTCAGAAAAATAGTAGAATTTTCTTTTTATTGTAGATACTTTGTGGTTTAACCCCCAAACTGTCTATCCATGTAATACTCAGATTACTTATCATAAATAAAATAATTAAAAATAGTGTCTTCCATTGGGGAGTAAAAACAAGGTGTAATATAACCCAGTTGTTTTTTCATAAGGTATTTACTGGATCAAAAATCAACGATTCAGAGCTGAATGAGGTTTCACAGCATAGTATACTCTATACTCTGCTATAACTTTTTAAAAATAATCTGGTAAGTAAGTTAGAAGTAGAGACACTGAAATTAGATAGACATGAATACTGACGCTATCGCTTACTAGTTGCATTCTCTGAGCAGTTACTTTACCTCTCTGAGTTAAGTAACTTATTTATGAAATACAGATGGAAGTGGTATAGGCACCTCATAGGATTATCATAAGAATTAAAAAAAAATTCATGTAAGGGTTTAGCACAATATCACTAGGTATTATAAGGTATTTATTTTTTTCCAACAAAAACTTTTCTAAAGTTAAATACATAATTATATTACTCAATTTTCATTCCTTTACAAGATTTCATACAAATGTGTTCATAACTTTAAAAATATCGTATCATTATTATTTACTAATTTTTCATTTTGGAAAGATGGATACCTCATGACACACTTTGAAGAAAGATTTATATTAATTACTTTTCCTAGCAAACAACACAAAACCAGAAGTCACAGTTGTTTTGAAAACTAATGCTAAATATCGTAACTTCTATTATCGCCAATGCGACTAAATATTACTTATTAAAGCTATGTTTTGATGCTGTACTTAGGGGATATAATTTATTCCTCACATCAAGCTTTGTTACAGCTGAGAGAATAAACCAGCTTACTCAAAACACATAAGCTAGTATGTGGCAAACCAACAACTGAAACCTGAATCTGAGTGACCCAGATTCATTTTCTTGCTTTCTTCCATAAGAATAATGAATGCAATTGACATAGCTAATTAACTTTTAGTCATAATCTATGAAAATTCACTTAATGGTCAAGAAGGTAATTAAGTGATAAAATAAAATTACCTTATAATATAGTTAATAGGTATTGCATGCAGGAAGAATGTTCAGAAAGACCATAGCCAGAGGACAGAGATTTTAAAACTTCTGAAGTGGAAGCTTGCCTCTTCTTTTTAAAAGAAATTCTCATGAGAAAACACAATTTATAAGGTTCATAAAAGCCTTATAAGTTGGGGGTCGGAGTGTAGTAATTCCTCCACCTCCACTTTACTCAGACACCCTTAATGGGCTCAGAACCTCCTTATCCCTATGTGAATTACACTATTGCCTTTCCCAGAAACATCTCAGAATACAAGCACTAGATTAGTGGAAACCATAAATCTCAGTACTGTAGAAATATCTACAAGATTCAGAGGTACTACAGTACGAGTGGCCTGCCAATGAGGGTTGCACCCAAGAAATTTTAAGAATGTATGTCAATTTAAGAGACAAGAACTAAGATGTGAATTTGTCCTCAAAGCAAAAGTAACTCCTGTGAAATGAAGTTCAGAAATCCAGAAGAGACAGAAAATAGAAAAGGGTCCTGTGAGCTACACCCTCGTAGAAATATAATCCTATTTATTATAAAGATAAAAATGCCTAAAGACTATATTCTTGATGGGGAGGTACTATACATTACGTGGAAAATTCAGAAGGATAAACACGTAAGGAAATGAGGATTATTAATTGTATGGCTACTCCAGTATTATGAAGGACATAGTATCCAAAATAAGTTATGTCACATGAAGAGAGGAAATTTAGAAGTTGAACGGAACATGTCCAGTGATGAAGAATTCATGTTCCCAGAATTGGTAAGAATTTTTGCAGACTTAACAAAAGAAAGAGAATGACAAAAGATTTGCTTTTAGGTCAGCCCTAACTCATATGGTTGACATATTCTAGTACTTTGTTTCATATATATTTTATTTAGAATAGATTTTTATGGGAATAAAAAAAGGGTGACAACATGCTTATAATACAATTGATCTATTAAACTGCTTTGATGTTCACCTAAAATAATTCAATGAGTTTCTATCTTTTTCTAAAATTGTATAGCTACTTAAACGTTTAAGAAACAGTAAATACTACATTAACAATGTACTTCTACTGTTTTTTTGTTTGTTTTTAATATTTGCCCTATCTACCCCATGGCACAGTTTCTTCTAGACATAGACAAGAACTTCTAAATTTCATTTTTACGGGTTTTTTTTTTTTTTTTTTAGACAAGTTCTTGCTCTGTTTCTTGGCCTAGAGTGCAGTGGCATTGTCATAGCTCAATGTAACCTCCAACTCCTGGGCTCAATGAATCCTTCTGTCTCAACCTCCTGAATAGCTGGGACTACAGGCGTGAACCATCATGCCTGGTTAATTTTTCTATTTTTTTGTAGAGACAAGTTCTCACTATGTTGATCAGAAAGTCTCAAACTCCCGGACTCAAGTGATTCTCCTGTCTTGGCTTCCCAAAGTGCGAGGATTGCAGGTGTGAGCCAGCATCTGACTCATTTTTATGTTTTTAAAACATAGCAATATAGGCAAATGACTAAGAGTTCAAGTCATACATACATACAAACAATAGTCTCCACCACACTCCGCATCTGTTATTAGGTTCCTCTATCCAAAGATAATCAGTTAGCTGTATCTTATATATCCCTCTAGAAAATTTGTTATGCACACACTTGTTATGTGTATGTGCATATGTATATCTAATTTACACAAATGAGACCATACTATATACATTATTTTAATAGTTATGCAAGAAAATAAAGAATGGATTGAAAGTTAGAGACAGGAGAGAATGAGGAATTAAGTTAAGAAAATCATAACAAAGAGACTGGTGCCAGATAAACATTCAAAAATGATCAATGAAACTCTGTTGGTAAGAGCAAACAAAAATACAAAAATGTATAACAGCAAATTTACATTAATTATTATACATTTGAAAAATGAGAGAAATCTATAGATTACCGAAAAATATAGTTTATTAAATGAAAAAAACCAGTGGTACAGACAATATCTATAATATGGTCCCACTGAGGTTTACAAAGAAATTTATACACTTGGATATGTCCAGAAAATTTCCAGAAAAGCATTAAAATACTTTTTAATATATAGTTACCTTAAGAATGGGACTGGAGGAGTGAGGAAGAATGGAGACTTACCTTTCATTTTACAGTTTTGTTTGGAAAAATTTTAACATATGCATGTACTACTCAAAAAAAAAAAACAAAACACAAACAACCCAGCTTACTAAAAGAGGGATGGCAGTAATTCACAGGAACAACATTAAAGGCCTAAAGTAATGGCCATGCACATACTTTATGTATTTATGAAGTATCACAAAGGTACTGAATATTTGTTGGTAACAAGAAAAGGCAGGCATGCCACTTTTGACATGTGTTTAAATGGTAAGAACTCTATCTTATACATGTGTCTACGCAGAACTTGGAAAACTTTGCTGAAAACAACTGAGATATTTAAGGATTAAATGACGTATCATTTTATTACTGTTTATAAAATATTATAAGCACACTGTGGGTATCTAATAAATATTAAACATACTTTTTTTCTTCAAAATAATATATATCAATTAGGTCAAACTTCAAAAATTATAGAACAAAGCATTTATTTATATTCAACAGTTTTCACTACCTTGCAATCAGTAAATCATTTATTCAATATTTATATATAGTGGTTATAGACAGCAACATCCTAGCTTGATAAAAGCCTATATAGTCATTGAAAAGTAGAATGAAGATAAAAATTAGGTCATTAAATATGTAATGTCCGATTTCAAATCAGAAGTGTAGTTTATTATATCTCGAACAAGAAGCAGTATACGCCTAAACTACTGATAAAGTTTTGCTATCTTAATAGTAGCTTGCTTATGCCAGCAACAAAGAAGCTTGGAGAGCAAGTGGCAATGAAATCGCAAAAGGTGTTTTCCACTGTCTGTTGAGAACTGAATATTTTTCTGTGCAAGAAGTGGTCCAAAGCCTGGAAGAAGTGGTAATCAGTTGTTGCAAGGTCTGGTGAATACTGTGGATGACAGAGTTTCCAAGTCCAGTTTCTACAGTTTGAGCAGCATTCTTTGTCGAACATGTGGTTGAGTGTCATCTGGCAAGAGGATTGGCCTATCTCTATTGACCAATCTCGGCTGCTTAATCACAAGCATCCTCATCATTTTGTCCAACTGGTTGTAGTAGACATTCGCTGTAATCGACTGACTAGGTTCCATGAAGCTGTAGTGGATGATACCAGTGCTGGACCACCAAACAGACACCATTAGCTTTTTCTGATGAACAATTGGTTTTGGACTGTGTTTCAGCACTTCATTTTTACCCAGCCGTTGTGCCTAATACTCACGACTGTCAAAAAGAATCCATTTTTTATCACACATAACAATACGGTATAGAAATGTCATGACAGCAAAGAAAGGCAAGCTTTGAGATGATTTTTTTCTGATGCTTATTTAATTCATGCAGTACCCATTATATCCACCCTGCCCACTTGTTTCAAATGGTCCAATTTGTTGGAATAGTAACATCAAATCTTGCTGCTAATTCATGCAGGTTGGGATGGAATCACTTCCACTACAGCTTCCAGCTCATCATTATCCACCTTGGTCTCAGTTCGCACATATGGCTCATTTTCAAGATTAAAATCACCAGAATGGAACTTCTCAAACCATCGATGTACTGTGGGTTCATTAGCCACATCCTGCCCAAATACTTCGTTGATATTTTGAGTTATCTGCACTGCATTGGTTCCAAAATGGAACTCATATTTGAAAATGACATGAATTTTTGACTTATCCATGGTTTCACAAAAATTGCTCTAAAAAAAATTTGAAAGATAATCACAGGCCAAACCAGCATTTGAAAGAATGGGGTTATACTTTCAAAATAAAAATAAAACAACAAGTGTCAAAGTGAAATGTCAGAGGTATCAACTGTCAAACTTAGTAATTGAGGAAAGCAGACATTTCATACTTAATAACCTAAAATTTCACTTTTTAATAGTCACAAGCCCTCTTAGACTGAACTAAGATCTAAAAAATGAATAAATAAAGGAAAGTACGTCAAATTCTGTAGATTCCTTTCTATAGATTGTCACCTGTTTTCAGAGCATAAAGGCTACTTTGTTATAGTTTATTTTAGAAATGAGGTCCTCCACACAAAACATTTTTGAATTTGATTACATTAGCAACCGGCTATAAAGGTGGTCAAGTAAAATACGGCATATCCATTTTATTTAATACTTCACTTAAGAATAAAGCTGATATGTATGCATTGACATAGAAGGATCTGAAGACAGATGATGTTATTAATAAAGTAAAGCACAGAACGCCATGTGAAATAAAAACAAACTTAATCGCTCACTAAACCAAATGAATTATGTGTATCTTTATAAATATACAGACATCCACAAAACGTCTGGAAGCCTATCTAGACTAACTATTGACAGATTACTTCAGGGACGCAGTGTGGGATGGGGATGGGTGGATGTAAGAAGGATAACAAGGTAAGAAAAACATTCGTATTTCATCATATGGCATTCAGTATTATTTGATTTCTTTGTTTTTAAATAAAGATAATTACTATTCTGTAATTTTAAAATAATATTTTTAACATTTTAATATTTTTTAACGGTGTGAGGGAAGAAGAAAGAGAGAGAGATGGACACAAATACAGAGGCAGACACGTATCACCTATGTTCCTAAAACAATTACAAGCTACTTGAAGACTGGGATAAGGGCATGTCCTTTACATACCCTGCAGTAAGATGTGTTTTGCAAGGAACACCTACTTCTTCTCTGCTTGCAAAATTGTACAGGAGCTAAAAAATAAAAATAGTGCCCAAAGCAGACTTATAAATCTACTCTAAAAACTATACTATTAGACATGATATTTTCTTTCATTTTAAGACAGAATAGCCAATTAAGATAAAATGATTCAAATTATTTTGAATTATGTTAGTAGAAAATTTCCATTTATGTACTTCTTCTGTAAGTCATGTTTTTACTAATCTGATAACATTTTAATACATATATACTCACTTGCTAATAAAAATTTTAAACTTCCAGTTCCAAAATGGTGGAATAGATGCAAGCTGTCTTCACTCTCTCCCACCTCTCCTTCAAAAACTAAAAACAAATATACAGCACTGAAATGCACACCAGCAACAACCTATAGCTCAAGTATGAGGATGAGACAGAAAATTCCTGGGACCATAGAAAAATGGAAAAATTCCAAGCAGACGGTAAGAATATCAGACTTCCACATCACCAATGTCCCTTCCCCCATTCTGCTTGACACAGAGCATGTGGAAACTTTCTCCTTGGTGCACAGTTTCTACACTGAAAAAAGTGAAACTGAAGTGGTCAAATGCCTCCCCACCTTCTGGGGTTCCCTGGCAAAAGACTTTGCCTTAACCCATGGGACTGGCTGAAAGGAGAAATGTCCATAAGGACAGATAGAGACAAACAGGAGAGGTGGGACTACCATCCCCAGCCCTGGAAACTCTGCTCTGTAACGTGGCCTAAGGAGATACCAAATCAGAGTGTGGCTGTTCAGAAGCACAGAAGCACCATGCTGTAAGAGGTAAGTTCCCTAGGTCCCCCGGGCACGAAGCCTTCCCATACTGCTGGAATAACCCCTTTAGGACTTCCCCCAGTTTAATAATTTACTATAGCCAAGGTGAATCTGGGCTTAAGGCATTACCTAGAACCAAAAAGGAGGTAACAACCCATCAGTGAAGATTCGCTATGCAAATATATTCAATAAAAGCCAGAACAAGCCAGGCAGTGAAAACTAGAATAAATAACTAATCCTTCAATGCAACACACAGACATATACTTACAAAAAACAAAGAGGAAACCATGACCTCTCCAAAAGAACAAAGCAAAAATCCAGTGACTGACCCTAACAAGATAGAGATTTGTAAGCTCTCAGACCAAGAATTCAAAATAACAGGAACCTTAGTGATCTTTTAGTTTTTAAGAAAACTTAGTGATCTCCAAGATAACATAAAAATCAATTCAGAAATTTATCTGAGAAATTTGAAATAATAATAATGAAAAAAACAACCAGAATACTTGGAACTGAGAAACACATTTGCTGAACTGAAGAATTCTTTCAAGGCTTTCAACAGCATAAAATGGATCAAGCAGAGAAAAGAGTTAGTGAGCTTGAAGACTGGCTAATTGAAAATACATAGAGAAGAAAAAAGAACAAAAACTTATAAAGACTGACTACTACCGGGGTCCCTTACCTGCAGACCACAGACCGGTACTGGTCTATGGCCTGTTAGGAACCGGGCCACACAGCAGGAGGTGAGACATGAGCAAGCAAAGCTTCATCTGTATTTACAGCTGCTCCCCATCAATTGTATCACCACCTAAGCTATACCTCCTGTCAGATCAGAAGCGGCATCAGATTCTCATAGGAATAAGAACCCTACTGTAAACTGAACATGTGAGGGATCTAGGTTGTGCACTCCTTATGAGAATCTAATGCTTGATGATGTGAGGTGGAGCTGAGGCAGGGATGCTAGTGCTGGGGAGCAGCTGCAAATACAGATTATCATGAGCAGAAAGGTTTGACTGCACAATAAATGTAATACATTTGAATCATTCCGAAACCATTTCCCCTCCCACCTCGTACTCCCATCCGTGTAAAAATTGTCTTCCATGAAACCAGTCCCTGGTGCCAAAAAGGTTGGGGACCACTGGAATACAAGATATAGAAAACTACCTCAAAAGACTGAATCAAATAACTATCGGTGTTCAAGAGGGAGTTGAGCAAAAGCAAGTAGAATGTTTATTCAGAGAAATAATAACAGAAAACTTTCCAAAACATCAGAAAGATATAAATACACAGGTACAGGAAGGTCAGAGAGCACCAAATAGATTTAACACAAATGAGACTACCCCAAGACATATAATAACCAAACTCTCAAAGGTCAAGGACAAAGAAAGGAACCTAAAAGTAGCAAGAGATAAGAAGCGAATTACATATAAAGGAGCTCCAATTTGTCTGGCAACAGACTTCTCAACCGAAACTACACAGCCACACGGGCCAGGAGGTAGTGGGACATTTTCAAAGTGCGAGAAGTAAAAAACCTGCCATCCAAGAATATTGGACCCAGCCAAATTATCATTCAACTATGAAGGAGAGATAATAAAGTCTTTCTCAAACAAAAGTTAAGAGAATTCACCACAACCAGAACCTTCTTACAAGAAATGTTAAAGAGAATTTCAACCTGAAAGAAAAAGATACTAATGTGCAAAAGAACACTTTTCAAGATATAAAACCCAATGGTTAAAGCTAAGTGCCTGGGCAAAGCCAGAATACTCCATTCTGTATTTGTGGTGTGCAATTCACTTATAACTCTAGTATGAAGCTGAAAAAACCTATAAAAACAGTAATAGGCACAGGAACCTAATACAAGATAAGTGATACAAAAATATGTAAATTAAGACAACTAAAAGTCAAAATGTGGGAGGATGGAGTTAAAGTGTAGCTTTTGGTGTGCTTTTTTACCTTTGTTTCTATTCTTTTCTTTGTTATCTAAATTGTCATCTCTTTAAAATAACATATCTATAAGGTATTTTTCGTAAGCCTCATGGAAACCACAACACAAAAACCTATAATAGATTCACTAAAAATAAAAAGTAACAAATTAAAACATACTACTAGAGATAATCACTTAACCATGAAGAAAGACAGTAAGATAAGAAGAAGAGTCTCAAAATAATTAGAAAACATGCAACAAAATGGCAGTAGTAAGCCCTCACTTATCAATAATAACACTGATTATAAATGGATTATCAATTATAAATGATTATCAATTCTCCAATTAAAAGGCAGAGAGAATGGCTAAATGGATAGAGAAACAAGGGCTAGTAGCTGATTCAATGTGGCTGAGCAGAGACACCAGCTGCCAGAAGGAAAACGTTTAGATGAAGGACAAAAAGCAAACAGACAAACATAGATTGGACGTAATTCTGAGGGAAGGGTGCCAGAATGTACAACAGACTCCACGGGAAGAAGTTGTGGAGAAGAACAAGAGGGAGCAAAATATCAGCAGAGTTCACCCCTGACAGGCTTGGAGTCCAGTGAAAAGAGTATAGTTGGAGTGGTTTGTTTCTCCCTCCCTTGCATCTCTGACAATCGGAGGATTCCCAAGCTGCTGAAGAGACTTTCTGCACCCACAGCCCAAAAGCTGTTGCAGCCAGTGAGCTGAGAGCTTCTTGTGGACAAAGCACCAGGCTCCCAGCCCCCCGAGGGCACTTCCCGTCACCACAGACGCAAGATGGGATGGCAGGCGCCATATTGCTTCTCTACCCACTGTGCCCCTTTGTCTTCCCCCAGGGGCTTCAACTCCTCAGGTTTCATCTTGTTCATTCCCACACAAACATTTCCCAACTTTGGCTCAGACTGTGGGAGCTGCAGGGGTCCAGTGGGTCCCAGGGGAACTGTGGGACTCCAGAGCCTGTATGTCCCAGGCAGGCTGCCCTCTAGAGGGAGCAACAGAGATGGCCAGAATGCTAGCTTTCCTCCATCCAGACTCTTTTCCTCCCCTCCTCACATCTGCTAAGAGAGACAATTGAGCCACCACACTGAGACTTCCACAGAGAGTGGGGCTCAAATTTTTCCTCTTGGGGTCCTGCCGCAGAATGAGGGGTGCTCAGACTGTAAGCTTCCTGCTCACCCATCCTCTCTGGTGCTGCCTGCATGGTGGCTCCATCGGAGCAGGGCACACCCCCAAGCAGAAGGATGTCAAACCTGTCTGAGCACCTCATAGGCAACTCAGGACTAACATGCTTCTCCCTGGCATGGTCAGGGATTGATCTTCAGGGACCTGGGGACAGGCCCACAGGCCAGATCCCACACTCCCAGGTCTCGATGGTGTTGCTCAGGGGCATGGAGGGGGGATTTGTGAACTAATATTGGGAGGCAAGGAGCCCACATGGGCAGGGCTAAGAGTGAGTGCAGGATGGGTCCCAGCCACAGCACACTTGTGCAGCACCCCTCCCTCTACAGGAAGGCTGTGTTCTCAACCTGGACTGGGATCCTGGGCAGGGAGGTTCCCTAGTCTATGGTGCAGTCGCTGGAGGGAAACCACAAAACAGGGAAGTAGGGAGAAGAGCGAAACCCACTCCTGACAGCCAGATGGTGGCTCTCAGACAGCCCCGCCTCCACAAGCAGACTTTCTGGTTGGGTGGGGCCACTTCAGCCCCTCCCTGGTGGCTTTACCTAGAAGCTGGGAACAGATCTTTGACCCCTGCAGAAACAGCTACCTTGCCAGCTTCTGTGGAGCCTGAGGGCAAGCTCACCCAAGCTGGGAACAGACCTTTGACCCTTGCAGAAACAGCTACCTTGCCAGCTTCTGTGGAGCCTGAGGGCAAGCTCACCCAACCCAGACTTGCCCAGCTCCACTCCCTACCACCCACCTCTGTTGGGGCAGAGTTTAGGGACTCACCAGGAAGTTCCAGGGCCCCACCTACCACCTGGGGCAGTCGGTGCTTCTCCTGAGAGACTAGAGCCAAGCACAGGACTCCAAAACAACATAGCAGCTTGTTCCTTCTGGCAAGTGCCACCTACTGGCAGGGAGGTCAATTAGCATGTCCTTTATGCATTTACTGACTCAATCTTACAGAGTGTGTGGGGGTCCAAGGAGTGGCCATTTGGAGGAGCACCCAATTAGTGATGCTGAACATTTTTTCATATGTTTATTGGCCATCACAGTCAATAAATCTTAAGCAAAAAGAACAAATTTGAAGGCATCACATTACCAGACTTCAAACTATACTACAAGGCTATAGTAACGCAAACAGCATGGTATTGGCAAAAACAGAGACACAGACCAATTGAATAGAACGAAGAACTCAGATATAAAACCATCCACATACAGCCAACTAATCTTTGAGAAAGCAGACAACAATGTACACTAGGGAAAAGAAGCCCTATTCAATAAATGATGATGGGAAAATTGGACAGCCACATGCACAAAATGAAACAGGATCCAGATCTCTCACCACTCACAAAAATTAATTCAAGATGGATAAAAGACTTAAATGTAAGGCCTGAAACCATAAGAATTCTAGAAGAAAATGTTGCAAAAACTCTTGTAGATATCGGCTTAGGCAAAGAATTTATGAAGACCCCAATGGCAATCACAGCAACAACAAAAATAAATAAATGGGACTTGATTAAATTAAAAGGCTTCTGCACAACCAAGGAAATAATCAACAGAGCAAACAGACAACCTGCAGAATGGGAGAAAATATTCACAAGCTATATAACTGATAAAGGACTAATAAGCAGAATCTACAAAGAACTCAAGCGAATCAGCAAGAAAAAAATCAAATGATCCCATAAAAAAGTGGGCAAAAGACACATACAGAAGTTTCTCAAAAGAAGACAAATGGTCAATAAATACATGGAAAAATGCTAAATGTCACTAATCATCAAGAAAATGCAAATTAAAACCACAATGAGATATCACCTTACCCTAGTCAGGATGGCTTTTATTAAAAAGTCCAAAAACAATAGATGCTAGCATAGATGCAGAGAGAAAGGAATGCTGATACACTTAGTGGGGCTGCAAATTAATAAAACCTCTATGGGAAACAATACAAAAATTTCTCAAAGAATTAAAAGTAGACCTACCATTTGATCCAGCAATCCCACTACTGGGTATTTACCCAAAGGGAAAAAAGTCTTTTTTTGCAACAATTTGGATGGAGCCATCCAAATTCTTGCCAAAAATATATATACAAAGCAACAATAATGCCAACAAAAACTTATTTAAAAACATTAAGTTGCTTCAGAATAAAGTGCAAAGTCCATGGCACTAACGGTTCTTCAAAATTAGGCCTCTTGATTACTACCAATCTCTCCTCATAAAAAAACCTGTATTTTACATCTCTGCTAGTAAGGTCACCCTCTCCCTTTCTATCTGTGAAATATCTACTAATCCTTTAAAATCCAGTTTAAATGTAATTTCCTCCCTTAATGCTCTTATGTAGACATAAGTGGTTCATCTGTGTTCCCATTAACATGCTGTACATCTGTTAATGCCATTGTTTCCTCCCCTAGATGTGAACTCCTATAGCGCAGGATCTGAATCTTCTCCACCAAGTACTGTTCCTAGCTCATAGTAAAAATAATGAATTGAATAATAAAGGAATAAAAATAGAATTATCCACTAAACCCATGTTTTGCTATGACAAACACAAATTAATGTTTTTCTTAAATAAAAACTTAAAAGATTTGACAATATAGAAATATTACCTTGTCTACGTGGAAAATCAAATCCAGTTCACAGACGTTTTCAAAACATTTGTCTAATGTTTCCACGAATACCTATGGAAAAAGAAAAGACAAAAAGGTTTTGAGAACTGTTTTAGTTCATTCAAACCATTATCTACAAGGCAGACAATTCTTAATTGTGAACTAAAACTTTACTACCTCTATTACCACATTTTTCTTTTTAAAATTAAAAGCTGCATTAAATGCAAAAGGTGTAAAAAAATAGACTATTCTTTCCATACATAAGTATACAATACAATAAACTTTTTTTGACAATGACCAAAACTAGGAAGCACCGTTATTTACAAAAGCTCTTAAAATACTCAACTCAGGCTCCTTATCTTCTTGTAAAAAGGGGAAAAAGCTCATTAGAGATGTTTATCAAGATAAGTGGGCACACTCCAAGTCCCTACCACACCTAATGTAGCCCATAATTTTTAATTAGAAAATCAGTATAAAAGATGACTAAAAATGACTCACAGAAAGAGCATAGACTTTAGAATCAGACATACCTGAGTTCAAATTCTGGCTTGAATAATTTATATGACCTTGTGTAGGAAAAGACTCACCTTAACAGGCCTGGGTTGTTCAAACCCTGCACATTCCCCTAAATGGCCTGTTTTTAGGATTAGCCTTTGGCCAGCTCCTGAGAACTAAGCTCTGACCTTCTGAAAAGTTCCATCTGATTAGTGTGTTTTCACATGCCTGTGGTCTTGGGCCATGCTGTACCAGTCTGAGCAGATAGTTTATGCTAAAATGTGACTCATGGAGAACACCTGCTTTTTCTCGGAAGCTTAAGTAACAAAGGTTAGTCGACCCCCAGTAAAAATCCTGGACACCCAGGTTAGCATGGGATTCCTTGGTTAGGAAGAATTTGCATATGTCATCACTTCTTTCTAGGGGAATTAAGCATGTCCTGTGTGACTCCAGTGGAAAGAGACACCTGAAAGCTTGCAAATGGTTTCCTCCACACTTCCCCCATGTGCCTTTACTGATTTTACTCTGTATCCTTTCACTATAATAAACCACAACCATGAGTACAGCAACTTCTGAGTTCTGTTAATCCTAGGAGATCACTGAGGACCCAAACACAAACCTTCAAAAATTAATCTCTTAAGTTTCACCTTGCATAGTTGTCACTGACTATTCTATTCCCACCAGCCCTCTTGGTAGTAACCTTTACAGTTAGAGTGACCATACAATTTATCATCCAAACTGGGGTAGTTTTAAGAGTTAAGAGGGAAAAGCTATTTTAATTATTATTATAATAATAGTATACAATGTTATCATAATGTAATAATAGCCTGGAACAACAGATGTAACCCAAGACTATCCCAAGCAAACTGAAACATATGTTCACCCTATTCGTAGGTGATTCTATTGGGCAAGGAGTAAAATCTAAGAGGCTTCTTGCTGTAACTGATCCAACCTCAGGCCAGTTTACACAGATACACAATCCAAGGTTTCTTCGTGGCATCAATGTAGATGGATAAGACACATGAAACCATGTAGATATGTAACTACAGCTGACCCCTGAACAATGCAGGGATTGGGATGCCAACCCCACCACTCATAGTTGAAAATCCACGTATAACATTTGACTCCCCCAAAACTTAACTACTAATAGCCTACTGTTGATTGGAAGCCTTACTGATAACATAAACAG
The DNA here is from genome assembly GCA_963574885.1 of Lepilemur ruficaudatus. Lineage (NCBI taxonomy): Eukaryota > Metazoa > Chordata > Mammalia > Primates > Lepilemuridae > Lepilemur > Lepilemur ruficaudatus. Next base: position 82,299 of record CAUYRT010024025.1, read on the forward strand.
TCGATTAATACATATTTTGTATTTCACAAAAAAGTGCAAAGTTTTCACACCTGCTGGCATAGCTGCAAGAGCTTCACAAATTTCCTTTTTTTATAACAGTTCTTACACTGCCTGAAATGTGTAAGTCCTTACACCTTATTTTGAAATGGTGGACAATCACAGCTACAGACCTCAATCTGTGATACATATCAAGCAAATCAACTACTTCTTGTAACATTATGACCTTTCTCTGCTTCTTGGGAGCACTTCCAGCATCACTAGTGGCACTTCGTATAGGTCCCATGGTATTGTTCAAGATTTACGGTATTTCACTAAATACGATAAAAAATTACACAAGAACCACGAAAGATCGCTTTTTACTGTGACACAGAATTTACTAGAGAGATGAACTGCTCACGTGGAGATGATTAGCATTTTAAGCAGATACTCCCAACACTTGAGCTAAACCACAGTAGCAATAGAAGGAGGCTATGAAATTATTACCGTACTACCATATGTACTACCATTAATTTTATGCAGTATGATTTAATATTGCATCTTTACATTTATTTACATTTCTCTCAAATGCAAATGGTGCCATATCTGGTCTTTAAGTGTTTTGTGTGTGTTTAGTTTTAATAAATTTTAACTTTTTATAACAGATTTGTGTATATCTGATGGTAAAAAATGAAACAGACTAGTATCTATACCTATCTTATGTATTCATGACATATCTAACTTTTTCTTAATTTTTCAACACTTCTAGGCTACATGGTTCATCTGTGAGTTTTTTCAAATTGTTGAAAATCTCCCAAAACTTTTCACATATATTTATTGAAAAAAATAAATGGACCTATGCAATTCAATCCCATACTGTTCAAGGGTCAACTGTATATAACTATAATCACTACTGTCTTAGACCAGGGGTGGGCAAACTTTATTTGCAAAATGCTAGACAGTTAATACATTAGGTTGTGGGCCATACAATCTAGCATAAAAATAGCCATGGACAATATGTAAACAAATGAGCATAGCTCTTTTTCAATAAAAGTTTATTTACAAAAACAGGCTGCAGTCTGGACTTGACCTGCAAGCTGTAGTTTGTTGACTCCTGACTTAGACAAACATCTCAAGGAGAAATAATAGGTCTGCAGTAACCAAGAATATATATAGATTTACTCATCATCTCATCTGTGAAAAGAGAGCAAGTTATTAAGATGACAACCTCCAGGGAGGGGAGAGGGGCTGAAATGTTAAGTTGATTGCCAACAGCCAATGATCTAAGCCATCATACCTACAAGGTTTCCATAAAAATCCAAAAGGATGGGGTTCAGGGAGCTTCCAGATAGCTGAATACCTGGAGGTGCCTGGAGAGTGGTATACCAAGAGAGGGCATGGGAGCTCTGCACCCCTTCCCATATAACTTTGCCCTGTAACTCCTCCATTTGGCTATTTATCTGTATCCTTTGTAATATCTTTTAAAATAAGTGGGTAATTTAACTGTTTCTTTGAGTTCTGTAAGCTGCTCTAACAAATTAATCAAACCAAAAAGGGGGTCATGAGAACCCCAACTAATTGCCATTCAATCAGAAGTACAGGTACCTGGAACTGGGGTCTGAAGTGGGGGGCAGTCTTGTGGGACTGAGCCCACAATCTGTGGGAACCGACATTATCTCTAGATAGTGTCAGAATTGAATTATAGGACACCCAGGAGTTGTCTGCTGGAGAACCCCCACACATCTGGTGTCAAAAATATTGTATTGAGTATTGCGGAAGTAAAGGGAAAAAAAGAGTTTTGTTCTTTTACGACAAGTCAACATCAAATGAGTTTTTAGTTTAATTTTCTGGTAGGTAGAAAATAAATATCATTGAGTATCCATCCACCCAAACTCACAACTAATTCAGATACATTTTCCCTCTTTAATACAACAGATTCTTCTTGCCAGAATTGAATGGCGTAATGCTGCTTGAATACAGAGTAAGCAATTAATAAATATTAACCTTTTAGGAAGAGTAAAAATAGGAGTGTAAAGGAAAAAAATGCTTCCTATTGAGAAAGAAGAATATATTTACTTTGGAAATAATATTTAATTTAGATATTGAACACTAATTTATACAATCACAGTTAAAAGTTAAGAGAAACGAAGCCATTTCAGTCCTCCCCTTAGTAAATTTTTAATTAAGTATTACATAGAGTACAAAATATCATAACATATAACATGATAGATTTTGTGTAACCAACACCCAAATCGAGTTTTAACATTACCAGCACTATAGAAGCCCCCCTCATAGGCCATCAGTCAGTAGCACCACCAAAAGTAACCAATACTGGCTTTCTAACACTGTAGAACCTGTTTTGCCTGTTTCTGACCCATATTTAAATGGAAACATACAATATATACTCTTTTGCGAGTGGCTTCTTTTATTCATTGTTATTTTCCTGAGATTCATTCACATTATGACATAATACAATAGCTCATTCATTCTTTTATAGTATGCCACTGAATTAATATACCACAATGTATCCAGTCTATATACTGTAGATAGAAATTTGGGTTGTTTCCAGTATGGGGCCATTATAATTCCCCACTGCTAGGAATATTTCTTACACATGTCTTTTAGTGAATGTATGTACACATATCTACTGAATGTATATCTAGAGTAGAATTGCTAGGTCATGGAGTAGCCTATGTTAACCTTTAGTATATAGTGCCAAATAGAGTTTCAAAATGATAATACAAACTTAAGACTCTAAACAATGGTATATTAGAGTTCCTATAGTTCATATTCTTGTCAGCACTTTATGTTATCAATCTTTTAATTTTAGCCATATTCATGGGTGTGTGGTGGTATACAGTGATAATTAATTTGTACTTCCCTGATGGCTCACGAGATGTGTATCAGTTCATCTTTATTAGCCATTTATAGATTCTTTTTCATAATGTCTGTTCAAGACTTTTGCTCACTTTTCTACTGGTCTTTTTCTTATTGATAGATAAGAATTTTTCACATATTTTAGATACAGTCCTTTGTCACATGTGTGTATTACAAATATCTTCTCCTGCTCTGCAGTTCGCCTTTTCGTTATACTAACAGTGTTCTTGGAAGAACAAAAGTTTGATGCTCCAATATAATCCAATTTTTCAGTTTTTCTCCTTTATGGTTAAAATATTTTTTATGTCCAATTTAAGGAATCTTTGCCTACATAAGGTCAGGAAAGATATTCTCCTAGAAGAAAACAAAAGCTTTACTGTTTTATTTTTCAAGTTTGGACTGAATCTGGAATTGACTTTTTTGTACGGTGTGGAGTGGGGTCTTTAATTTTAAGTTATTATTAGACTTACATATTAGGACAAAATTTCCACTATGCCTTTATTTTTTCTTGCTTAATTTTTCTAGTTCCACTGGTTTGACTACCTTTATGTTGCAGTCATCCTTTCTTTTAACCATTAGAAGATGACTATCCTGATAAAAATGCTGTCTAAACGGAGTTTCCCTTTACTTACATGTGCTTACAAAAAATCAGTAGAGCCCACTGAATGTGCAGATTATATTGGGCAAAAAAGAAAAAAATTCTTGAAACATTAAGTGTGCCACTGGTGAACTAAAAATATGGGCTGCCTATGGAGGCAGTATGGCATAGTGGTAAGGATGTATGCTTTGAAACCAGAAAGACCCGGCATTAAATTCCTGCTCCATGGCCTCAAGCATCATCTAACTCCTTTAAATCTCAGAACTATAAAATAACGATAAAACTTCTCTGAAGCTCTGACTCGGGTGGGACAAAGGCAATATATGTAACCTAAACATTTGTACCCCGATAACATGCTGGAAGAAAAAAACAAAAAACTTCCAACCTTTCTGGATTATCACAAAGACTGAGTTAAACAATTTAGACAGTGACTACCACAGTTCCCAAAACACATCTAATAAATAAATTTCAACCAGAATTAGTTATCTGGCTGTTCAAAATGTAGTAATTGTAAAATTGAAACAGACATAGAAAATTCTAATTCTGCTGATAAATACTGACATAAAAGCAAGGTAACTACACGCTCCAGCTGCTAAGATGTTCTGATTTGCTTGTTTACTTAAAAAGAAAGAATGCTGCCCATATTTAAACCAGAACAATACTGTCTGTAAAAAATGTGAATACCAAAAAAAAAAAAAAAAAAAGGTACAAAATGTCATTTTAACTACATGTTCTTAATTTATGAAGAGGATTCTTAAGCTTTAAGAATTAGCATTCAGGCCTGGTGAGGTAGCTCACACCTATAATCCTAGCACTCTGGGAGGCCAAGGCGGGAGGATCACTCAAGGACAGGAGTTTGAAACCAGCCTGAGCAAAAGTGAGACCGTCCCCCCCCCCATCTCTACATAAAAGAAATTAACTGGTCAACTAAAAATATATAGAAAAATTAGCCAGGCATGGTGGCACATGCCTGTAGTCCCAGCTACTCGGGAGGCTGAGGCAGGATTGCTTAAGCCCAGGAGTTTGAGGTTGCTGTGAGCTAGGCAGACGCCAGGGCACTCTAGCCCCGGGCCACAGAGTGAGACTCTGTCTCAAAAAAAAAAAAAAAAAAAGCAGTTTCCCCCACCTAACCCCCATCTTTACCCCACCACTGCCTCTCTTAGAGACAAGTGCACTCGGCACCTTTACCATCTTCTGCTGCAAAGCAGAGTCTTTTGGCTTCTGACCTGGAGATCTATAAATTGGAATGGTAGTTTTTAAAAACCTTAGTTTTTACTAAATGCTAGGCCTATAAGCATGTGCTACAACTTCACTTTCTTATTTACAGAAAAAGAGATCTTTGTTCAGCTGCCCTATGAACTGATTTTAAGAAGCTTTTGCATTATTTGGGAATTATCTAACACAACACATGAGTCTGGGTGTCTATACATTACTATCTACAGAACATTTGTGGAATGGAAGTTCTTAGCGTAAGTATTCATTTGTTTTGGCTTATGAACTTTTTGAAATTGACTGAAGAGAAATTCATTCCTAGAAAGCCAAGACATTCTTTTTGTCCCTTCTTTCAGCCACACTGGCCTCTAGACTGTTTCTCAAACAGGGCAGGTACACTCCTATCCTTGGGGCTTTCTTTGTAGCAATTGTTCCTTCTGCCTGGAACACTCTTTGCCCATGTATCTGCACAGGTTTTTGTGCCTTTGCTCAAATCACACCTTCTCAATGATGCTACCCTGATCATCCTATTTAAAACTGCATTCCCTCATATAACTATTCTACTTCTTATTTCATAGCACATATCACCCTCTAACATACCAATTACACTCATTAATAGTATAATGACTATATTAATTATGTTTGTCATCTACCTCCTCTACTAGAATGTGAGCTCCCTAAAGACAGGGATCTTTTGTCTATTTAGTTCACAGATGTATCCCAAGATTGCAGAAAAGTGCCTGGCACATAGTAGGTATTCAGGTATTTATGCATGATCTGGCATCTGCTGTCCACACAATATCCACCTGGCCCTCTCCCTCACTCACTGGGCTCCAGGGCCATGTGGGGCTCTTTCAGTTGCTTCAACACACCCTATACATTCCTGGCTTACTGCCTTCACCCAGAGTGATATTCTGCAAGTATAATACCTCCCCCACACCCCCATCTTTAAGTCTCAGTTTAAATGTGACCCTCTGCAGTCTGGTTTTCCATCCCCCTCACCCCAAGTGCCTCATTTATCCTTCAGCTGCTTATATGCATCTCTTAACACTTGTAATCATTAGCCTCTCCCACAAGAATGAAAGCTCTTCCAGGACAGGTACAGTGTCTATCTTATTTATCATCCTATCCCCAGAAACAGCACAGTTCCTATTATATATTATAGTGTTTATATGTTGTAATAAATGTTCAAATAGCTGATCAAATGAGTGTTACCTACCATAAGTTAATTTAAAGCCTAAGAGATCAACTGATACTTCTAATTTTCTGAGCTAGAAAAACCAGGCTGTGTGGGTGAAGTTGTACAATAGTATTTTCTTTTATGCCAAACACATACTGTCTGTGACCGACAACCATCACTCACCTGTTTAAGGCTAACGCTCATCTCTACACATAAAAATTCTCACCTGCGTTGGAGGAGTCTTCTTTATCTTTCAGTTTTCTCCTTCCCAATGACATGAAAAGAAATTAAGACCACATAATACTTTTGTTGAAAGTCTATGGATTTGTTCTATAAAACAAAGCTACATGTACTTAACTCTCCGTCCACTTCCATTTCGTTGTTTTCCTATGGCCTGGCCATGATTATATTCCGTATATGCTTGTAGAGTTTAAAATGATAGGAAGTGTATTAGTCACAAGTTGTTGAATTTTCATGTTCAAATGTCCGTTAAATGCCAGGCACTGTGTTAAGAATATTACTATTTAATACTACCACATCCAACTCACCTCCACCAAACACTACACTGCATTTACAGTAAGCCAGGCACTGTTTTCTATACTTCATAAACGTTCACTCTTCTGTGAGGTAGACACTATTATCATCCCATATCACAAATACCTTGGATAATGTAACTGAAGCATACAGATTTTAAGCAGCTTGCTAAAAGACAGGGCTACTACACAACAAACACAGAGTCAGTGCTCCTGTTGTTAAGACACATCCCAATGTGGTCTCCCCAAAGAGGATTAAGACATGAACCATGCCCTTAAAAAGTCTATACTTTTAGGAGAAACGTAACAGTAAACCTAACGCTTGTGCCAAGTTGAATACGCAAGTATGAGGTACCAAGGACAATAACACTTGTGCTTGAGGAAGATCAAGGAAAGCTTCACTGGAGATAAATGCCCTTATGGAAAATTCAATGAAATAGAGTTTGAAACCAAAAGATTAAAGATGGCGGATGAGAAAAGCCGCCAGCCAGAGCATCTCCGCAAAAAAGACAGATTTTAGAAGAAAGCGGAAGAAATAAGCAAGCAGACAAGCATACATTGGACGAAGGTCAGAAGGAGCGATACCTGAGACCACGAGAGACTCTACGGGAGGAGGATGCGGAGGAGAACTGAAAGGAGAAAGCCCACGAGAAGCCTGGAGACCGGCGACAAGGGTAGGTGGAGCGGCTAACTTTCCCCTCCCTTGCATCTCGGACTGGTAGTGGGCTCCTGGGCGGTTGGAGAGACCTGCTAACACCAGCCCAAAGACAGCTGCTGCTGGTGAGTGGTGAGCCTCTTGTGGCCACGGCACCAGGCTCCCAGCTCCCCCAGGACACCTCCCAGCCCACAGCCTCAAGCCAATCGGCAGGCGCCATATTGCCTCCTTCTCCCCTCCCCCTTCCCTACCCGCGGCGGCCGAGAGAGACAATTTAGCCACCACCCGGAGGCATCTCAAGGGAACAGGACCTTCCCATTTGGGGCCCCATGGCAGACTGAGGGGTACTCAGACTGTGAGCTCCCTATCCACCAGCCCTCCCAGGCACTGCTGGCCCGGTGTCTCCAGGAAAACAGGGCCGATCCCGAGGCTGAGAGACATCAACCCAGCTTGGGTACCCTGTGGGTGACTTAGGACCAACACGCCACTTCCTGGCGGGGTCACGGTTTGAAGTCCGGGATCCAGGGATCAGACCTGCAAACCGGACCTGGTGCACCCAGGTCTTGCATTGCCCTGGGGCACAGAAGGGACATTAGTGAATGTGCCTACTTTGTGTGTTTGCCTTCGGGGGCGGATCAGCGTGCTTGAGGGGCAACTCTCCTTGCAGGGGAAGGCCGTGTCCACAGCCCAGGCTGATATCCTGGGCAGGGAGCCTCCC
>CAUYRT010024027.1:0-10817 GCA_963574885.1 Lepilemur ruficaudatus
AGAGAACACTTTAAAATAATGGGTAAAGGAAGAAACATTTTTGAAACAAGGTGTTTTTCCATGTAAATGTGGATCTGAGTGCCTCATCTGACATGTTAATAGTGTCAATCACTGGACCAGCAACATGACATTGATAGAAAAGCTGAGTGTCCATGACGCTGGGCTTGCAGTAGAGCAAATACAACCCAGCACATCCTCCTCCTACAAACACTCAGTGATACTAGGGAGGCTTGTCTTTTAGATGGGGAAGTGGGGTGAAAACACTTATAATTTTCAAAGTAATAAGCTAACTACATTTTGATATTAATATTGCGTGTCATACGATGGCACGTTTTCTTTGAAAATTGCAACACATTGGCAAATTAATACCCAAACCCTGCATCTAAGCTTTGGTTCTCACAAAGTAGAGCCTGAAGCAAACATTTATTTTGGAAAGTAGAATCAATAAGAAGTAAGGGTGAGAGAAAAGGCAGAGTGAGAATTACTGGCTTTTACATGCACTTTAAAGTTAATGAGAATTTTGATTTAGCTCATCAGCCTAAATACATGCATATTCATCACAAATGGAGGCATAGAGGAAGAAGCCTGGGAGACATTTTCTAGAAGGGAAAAAGACAGAGATGAAGACAAAGTACATAATACATGCTGTAGTGGTTAACTTTCAGTTCATTTGATCTTTATGGCATGCTATGGTTTGAACATTTGTCCCCTCCAAAATGAATGCTGAAATTTAATCCTCTGTGTGGCAGTGTTGAGAGGCAGGGCCTTTAAAAGGTGATGGAATCATGAGGGCTCTGCCCTCATGCATGGATTAATCCATTCATGGATTAATGAATTAATGCGTCAATAGGTTATCACAAGAGTAGGACTGGTGCTTTTTAAGAAGAAGAGAGACCTGAGCTAACCTCCTCATGATGTGATACCTTAATCTGCCACAGGACTCTGCAGAGTATCCACCACCAAGAAGGCCCTCCCCGCAAGCAGCCCCTCAACCTTGGCCTTCTAAGCCTTCATAACTGTAGGAAATAAATTACTTTTCTTTATAATTACTCAGTTTCAAATGTTCTGTTATACGCAACAGAAAACAGACAAAGACATAAAGAGTGGAAGGAGAAGGTTTTGTCAATATAGTATATAAATGAAATAATAATAGTAAGGCCTGATTTTATTAGTGTATAAAATTAATTTTAGCTGAAATAGATAACTCCAATTAAAATCTTAAGTTCCAAAATGTACAAAGAATATAATGGTCTGTTTATATATAAGCCCTTTCTTTACCTGCAACAAACAACTAAGTACAAAAAGTTAAGTAAGGGATGTATTGAATGTTCATGTATTAACATGTGAAACCATTTTACTTTAATATGAAAACCTAACCTTCAGAGAATGAAGAAATCTGGAGAAGTGTCCATACAATATTTTGATTTATTAACCCAGACTCAATCCAGACTGAGACAGCCTCTAGAACAACTGTTTGAATTCACCATCAGCTTAGAAAAATGCATGTTGTAGAGCCAAGATTAAATTGAGTAATAGGATTTAAAAAAAAATTTAAAAATAAGCAATCCATTTCACATCCCATAGTTTGTAAACTATGATTTGTACCCATTTAATGTAAGGACTGCATCTGGGCTTGCTAAGATTTCAGGCCAAGAAGTTTCTGCATAATGGGCCACTTAAAACTCCTGGAATTGTAGTCAGCTTATTTTGACAGATGGTTATGATGCTGTTGGAAATGGTTTGCTGAGATGAGCATGTAATTCCAAAGCACTGCTTGTTTGCCAAATTCCAAAGGTTAGTGAAGAGCTTACTTGTAAAAGGTAACTTCACAATGTTTTCAAACACTGGATGGATTTCCAAAAAAAGCAACGTTATGATGTAGTCAGTTATGCTCTGGGGATGATATTATAATCCTTATTTGTGCTAAGAAAATGCTCAGAAAGGATGGTGAAGAATGATAATTTTAAAGGTCTGTATCAGACTTGAATAATCTCAGAGCAAAACAAAAACAACTGCACTGAGAAACATAATGTTTTGGGAAAGAGATTCCATGTAGTCCCAGACACAGCCGTAGTCTTGGTCAGGATGGCCAAGGTATTAACGTGTCAGTGAGCAGATCTGAGGAAGGAAGTCTTACATAAAATTAAAGTGGTAGACTACCATAAATAAAAGATGAGAGATTTCTTTCTTTGCTTGCTTTATGAAATTTTTGTTTTGTATTACACAGTTTTCTCCCAAGGGAAAGAGAAATTTGTATGTTAGCCAGGGCAAAGGCCTCTGATTATTTTAGAAAATGTGGCAGCAACAGTAGGCACCTGATTCCCTGAAGCTGACTTGTCAAATGAACAATCTAAAGACAATAAACTCTGAGGCCATTTGGACTCAAAACCAACAAGTCTTCTGTGTCTTTGGCTGAATGTCTGTGTTTTAAAACAAGTTTTTGGCAACATTGGAAGCCTTTGAATATTCAGGATACATTCTTTAAATTTATACTAGAATCTGGGTGAAAGTGTGCTGGAATTCATACTAAAATTAGAGTTTTTATTTCTTGGGACACTGACTCAAGGACACTCAACATTTAGAAATCCTGGAAAGAACCAGGTAGAGCTGGCCGTGTAAGGCAGTGTCCCTCTTAACTCAGGCTTCATTTTTACTACAATCATTTATTATCCACTGAAACTCCGAAATTTAGTGTGTAGATCTGTTAGCTTCCTATTGCTGCTATAAGAAATTGCCTTGAATTTAGTGGCTTAAAACAGCACAAAAATATTATGTTACAATTCTGGAGGTCAGAAGTCTGAAGTGGGTCGTCCAGGCTGTTCAGGGCCTCCTCCAAGCTGCAGAAGGCCCCAGGGGAGCATCCATTTCTTTGCCTTACTGCACCTGGAGGCCATCTGAATCATCCACATTCCTTGGCTTGTGGCTCTTCGCTCCATATTCAAAGACAATAGCATAGCATTTTAACACACACACACATCCATATAGAGAAAGAGACTATCACATCTATGTCTATCACCTCTGCTTCCACTGCCCCATCCCCTCTCTAATTCTTACACTCCATCCTCTGTCTTATAAGAATCCTTGTGATGATATTGGGACCACCTAGATAATCCAGGTTAATATTCCCATCTTAAGACCTTTAACTTACACTCTAAAGCTCATTTTCCACATAAACTAACAGATTAACAGCTTCCTGCAGATTATGATGTGGACATTGTTGAGGAGCGATTATTCTGTCACAATGGGATGTAAATTTGGGTTCAATTTCAATGAGTTAAGCAGCCAAGTATGGACAATTAAATTCCTGTGGTTCCAGCATAAGTCTTGACAGCAGGATACTTGGATGACTAGCAGAGTAGTTAAAGCCTTCCAGAAATATTTTCAGGCATTTTTTTAACAAAAACTATCTTGTAGGACACTTCATCAGGCTTGTGAAAAGTCAGTGATAAGGAAACGCATGTCAGAATCTGGATAATCAGTAATTCCTGTTCTGGTGGGCAGAATCATACCACCTCACCCCAAAGATGTCCATGTCCTAATCCCTGGAATTTGTGAATATGCTAGGTTACATGGCAAAGTAGAATTAAGTTTTATATGGAATCAGGGTTGCTAATCATCTGGGTGAAGATAGAGAGTGTATCCTGGATAATCTGGGTTTTCCCAGTGTAATCAGAAGGAATCTAAAAGTAGAAGAAGAATGCAAAAGAGAGTTTGTAAAGGTGATTTGAGGTGTGGGAAATACTTGACACACAGTCACTGTCTTTGAGGTTCAGAAAGGGGCCACCCACACAGGAACAGAAGAGAACTCTAGAAGATGGAAAAGTCAAGGAAATGGATTCTCCTTCAGAGTCCTCAAAAAGAGCTTGGTATCTTCATTTTCATATAGTGAGATGAATTTTGCACTTTTGACCTCTGGAATTGTAAATAATAAATTTGTATTGTTTAAGCCACAAGGTTTATGATAATAATAAATTATTAGTGTAGCAATTAAAAGTAACACAGATTTTCATACTGGGAGTGGGATACTGCTGGAACAAAAACCTTAAAGTGTGGGAATAGTTTTGGGATTGGCAATGGACAGGGCCAGAAGAGTTCTGAGGACAATGATATAAAAATCCTATTAATAGATTTTTTTGAATAGGCTGTTACTTGAAATATAAATGTTAACCACTGTGCTGCTCACAACTGACATGACTTGGAGCCCATATAGAGAGAATAGTATTAGAAGAAAGAGTTTCAAAAAGAAACTCTGCATAGGATAATTTTTTTTTTAATTTTTGAGAAAGCTATTTAGTATTCATGGAATTAAATATAGTGCAATTGAGCTTTGCACATGTGTAAAGTGAGCATTCCATGGCAGACAGCACGTTTACAGTAGAGGTGCTACCTAATAAAATTGTAAATATAATTTATTGATAACTTTTCCTAGAAACAAGATTATCAACAAATACACAAACACTTTATCTTGTGGTTAACTCTGGGCATAGAACTGCATGTAACAAAAATTTTCTAGGAATGACTCACGCAGTCCTACAAAGAGTCATGACGATCTTTATTTAAACTAAAAAATTATTTATTTTTTATTTAGCAAAACAATACCTGTCAGAGAGTTTGTAACTTATGTCAATTTAATCTTTAATTCCATATATACAGAAAATATGCCCATATACATTAAATGAATAAGGACTAGTCTGAGTCCTATAAAGTAAGAAATGAACCTCCACACCTTCAAATATAAATGAAAATATTATGATATTTTTTATCTTGCTTATAATGCACTGTATTCTCAAATATTTGCCTTATTTTTATTTTTTGTTATATTTTACATTTATCATAATCTATTTGATTTTTATATAGTCAAATTAAGAATCTAATTTAATTTTTATTTGCTAAATGCATGCTCAATTTAGTTCAAACAAGAGTTATTTGTTGAGAAGTCTCCTATTTCTAAATTGAAAAAACATGCTTATCTCCTAATGTGTGTATATAAAGAATATGTACAGGCTTTGGTTAGGGAATTTGGCTAATGCCGATGTTCTGTGAGGTTATGTTCAAAGGACAAAAGCAAGACCTAGTTATGAGGGTCAGCACCAATGCCTAACTCTCAGTTCCTGGATATCAGGTGTTGCTTTTCTCATTCTTATTTTCATATTGAAAAGTTGTTCTGACTTGGAATAACATTCCTAGACGTATAATTACCTCAGGATTTTGAAGCCCTGACTATTGTATTCTAATATCTAATATTCCAAACAAAAGTGAGATGGTAGTGAAGAGATGGCTTGTATTTGTTTGGATATAAATGATGAGATATTATAATACTAGTAAGTATGATGGCATTCAAAAGATGCTATTTAATTTTTTTTTTTTTTGGCAGTAGGTTTGAGTACTTTGGGTGTAGGTTGGAATAATTAGAATTGTCCATCAAGTTGTTGTATGGGCTGCTGCCTGAGTTTAGCATTGGTCACCTGAAAGGGGCAACCCTACAAAAATCAGTAGGAAAATATCTAATCCCGCAATTTCCTAGTAACAGTTAAAGATCAATGCAATGAGTTCTCTCACTAACAGGCACCCCACAGGAGTTTTGTTTTGCACAACTTCTGAAAAGAGTTGAACTGACAGAAAAGAATTATAAATCTTTCTCTTTTAAAATCGCTTTTGAGGATCTGTTTTTACAGAGTTCCTGAGTGAACAGCAGAGTCTGAGTTTCAGGCCTCAGCTGTATCTCGAGGTCAGAGTCACGTCTCCTGAGATAATCCCTTCTCCGAGGCAAGGAAGGAGAGCCACCTCTTGACTTTGACATCCTGTCACCACTTCTGTTATCATCTTGTCCCTGAGAAGAAAGAAAGGAACAGATGCAGCAGTTTGTCACAGCAATCACTATTTTTTTCTCTTTGTCCCTATTAAAACCTACCAGCCTCTTGGGCTTCTGTGCAAGCACCTCCCTTCTCTTTTTGCACGCCTCATCATGCAACTTCCCTTTCTCTTTTTTGCTAAATCACCCTTTTTCTCTCTCCCTATTCCTTCTAAAAAGATGAAAGATGAAATACATTTATACTTTCATATCCTAATCTCTGCGTGGAAGATTTTTCTCCACCCATGCTGTGAGCACCTAGTAAGTTTTCCACCCTAACATCACCCATGCCTAGTACTGTTCTCATAGTAGGGTCAGTTGTTCCTGGTAGTGCTTAGTTCCTGATTTTTGGTATTACCTGTAGGCAGTTTGGTAGTCAGGTGAACAAATGGGCCCTGCCAATGGCTGTATTGTTTTTCCAGGTAGCTGCGGTTATTGATGATAAAGCACCCAAAGAATTTTAATGACATTTTGACAAATTCATATTTCATTAATATTCACTATATTTAATAAAAGCCACTTCCTAAAAAGCTGAGAGAGTCATTGAAAGACAATTACAAAACCTGGCAGGACCATTATTCATGGGTTACTTAATGATCATTGCTTAGGATCTGAGGGGTTAGGATTACACAATGTATTTTAATTTTACCAAATATTTCCATTCTAATTATAGAATCCTATAATATATTCTCCCCATCAAATAAAAATTATCAGCCAAAAAAAGTATAAAGTTAATATGTTTAATGTGATTTGTCAAGGTGCATGCTTCTCTTTTAGATCTAACCCCTAACAATTTTAATTTTGTAGCCCTGTATTTTCAACTGAATTATTCTGAATAAAAGAATGCTTTTGTCTCGGTAGACGCTATTGAGGGTACACTGATATGGCTGATGTGGGTGTATTTACCTCTCTCATAAGGAAAGCAATTTTCAGAAAACCAAATCTTGTAAGTTAACAAAAAGTAATGATATATATCTAATATTAATACAAATATACATCTAATACACACAAATATATACATATGCACACAGATATATGGAAAAAAAATAGAATGCTAGTGGATGAACCAAAATTTTAAAGCTATTTTTGCTATGACATTTTATATTACATGTGAAAAGAATACTTTATCGAACCTTAATTTATGATGCAATTGCAAAAAATATATAAAATTATAATAACCTCCAGCATAGTGTAGGATTTTTCTCCCCAGAATTCACTTTATTTATAATCAAGAATGTACACAAGTGGCATTATTGGCAAGCAATTAGTTATAAAGTCATAAGCGTGGGATTGGGTTAGGAAGCTTCATTTGATTCTTGTCTCACGGATTTATTACTTGTGAAAATGTGGGTAAATCATTTACCTTATCTATGTCTCCATGAGTGCAGCGATTCTAATGTAATACCCAGGCTATCAGCATCTGCATTACATGGGATTGCAAATTTGCCTGCCCCACCATGGCCTTGCTGAATTAGATTCTCTGAGGTCCAGCAATTTGTGTTTAAAAAGCCCTAGAGGTGATTCTAATGCAGAATCACTTGTATAGTGAATTCTTCTGTTCTGCCACATCCCCAATTCTTTGTATACGCATTCTATCCCCTGGCTTTGGAGAATATTAACTGCTAAAGATACTCAGCTGTGAAATTTACTAGGACTTACCCTCAGCTGTAGCCTGGTCCAGAAGGTAGCTCAAACTGCAGCTAGAAGATGGAGAGAAGCAAGAGATGATAATTTTGTCTGCTACCCTGATGGCAGTGGCCTGACAAACTATAAAGTAAGAAGTCTTAATTTTGAATTGGTGTTTAAAATATGAATTAATAATTTTGATTGGAAACTTTCAATTCTTAAATCAAGAATAGGGCTTGCCACTTGAAGTGAGTAACCAACCGTGTATCATTTTGCTACACAGCTGATGTTAAAGGTGGAAGTAAGGTTGACTAGGGGATCAGAAATATTCTTTTTCAATATATGCCAGTAGTTATATAAGAAACTCCCTGGTCTCTGCAGAGGTAGATGTGCAAAGCTGGCAAGTTCATGGACTTTTTGAGATGCTCTTCAGAGATTTTTATGCTGTCCTCCATCCCCATCACAATTTCTGTGACATAACTGATGTGCTTTTCACCCGCCCCTCGCATTGCTATGACCACCTGCACACAGACCCCCAATCTTGAAGTCCTCTCACTTTTCCCTGTGGTTCTCCTGGGTTCATTTTAAAATGTCCATGAAATGACTTTCTATCCTTCATGTCCCATCACGTATGTCCCCAAGCCCTCTGAGTGTGCAGACTGAACTCCAAACAACTATTCCCATCCTGTCTTAAGCATGACCATTCTGTCTTAAGCATGACATTCTGTGGCATTTTCCAACAGCAAGGTGAATCCTCCAAGCTCTTAGTGATCCCGTGAATGTCATTTCAATAACCTTGAGACAAAGTGGATAGCAATATCCTTACACTCATATCACTGTAGAAACCAAATGTTCTCTCCAAAATTTCTATTCCTGTCTCCTCTCTAGACCATATTTATTTGCTTTGTGTAGTTTTGAACCTTCTGATTGATGGTCAACAGCTTAAGTCTTTAAATTATAAAATACTAACTGTGTCTTTTCATAATGTAACTTAAACATAATATATGGATGTGTGTGAATAGATATATATATTTAAATGTAATATTTACTCTTCAATCTTAATTTAGTATTCTTATTTTTGAATATATCTTACTGTTTAGTGAGTGATGCACTTGAGATAGGAACTGTTCTTGTGCTATGCTTTCCATTTGTTAAATATTATATTTTTTTAAATTCAGGACAGGAATGTTCACAAGTCTTTTTAGCTATGAGTTTGCATTATTCTCTTTTGAAAATCACAGTACATTAGAATCTCAATGAATCTCATCACTGCTTGAGCCTTTAATATATCAGCAGAAGAGATATTTAAGCCTTTATCTGGTCTGCCAGACATGATAAGCAGCTGCTTTATAAATCTTACATAGATCAATAAGAAAGAATTATGAAGAGGTTTTTTATTTTTTTGTAAGGAGGAAAACCAGAAGATGTTTTCTTAAAGTGAAACTATTGTAGTGCATATCTATAAGAGAAAAGAAGCAGTGTTATAATTTCATTTTTAGTATTTAACGGAATTTCATCGATCACATGCAGTTGGAGTCTTGACAAACTTCAATAATTTGGCAGAATAAACAGTTAAAGTTTGATTTCTCTGGAAATATTTTTAGGACAAAAATGAGTTGAGAAGTATTAAAGAAAAATGATGAAGAACTTCTCAGTTATATAATTTAACATGGATTAAATTTGTAGAATTGATTCATAAAACTCTCATTCATAATAAAACCTTTATGTAATAATATTTCTCAAGAATGACAATATACTGTAATATCCATGTGCCGTTTTTGTATTAGAAAAGTAAGTTGCTGTAACCATTTTTATTTTTATATTTGTTATTTAAGTAGTTATTATGTTAACAAAATCAATATAAAATTAACAAATGCTTATTAGAATGACAGATATAAAAATACTTCTTATTTTAGCACTTTATATGAGTTTAGAATAAACTTTATTGATTGCTTGAAACAAATTTTCAAATGTATTTACTTTTCCAATGTGAATTTTACCATTCACAATATTAATTGATACTTACAATTTAATAAGTATTACCACATAACAGACTATGTAACAGCCCTGCTAATTTTTCTATTAATGTAGACATAAACATATTATATCTATATCATATATAGATAGATTACATACATAGATACACATAGAAATACATGATATATGTAATATGATTTTCTTAGTCCATTTTAGCTATTGTAACAAAATAGCATAGATTGGGTAGCTTATAAGCAACAGAAATTTATTTCTCCCAGTTCTGGAGGCTGGGAAGTCCAAGATCAAGGTGCTAGCACATTTGGTGTCTGGTGAGGGCTCACTTGCTCATAGAACTACTTGCTCATAGGTCTACTTGCTCCTAGATGACACCTTCTCTGTGTGTCTTTACACGATGCAGGGACAAAGCAACTCTCGAGGCCTTCTTTATAAGGGCACTAATCCCATTCATGAGGGATCAGCCATTAATATCATATACAAGAGGCCAAAGCTTCAAATATAATCACATTGGGAGTTAATATTTTAACATATGAATTTTGAGGGCACAAACATTTTAATCATAGTGAGAATACATTAGAGACATGTTTTACTTGGTAAGCAGAGTACTTGTAATAAACAGAAATAATTCTATATAAATTATATACTCTTCAGTTCTTCATAGGCCAATCAGTACTGTTTTATTTATTTGCTCTACTGTATAAGCATAGATTTAAGAATGTACATGATCCCTGAGGCACATGAGTTGTGACCCCAATCTTGATATCAGATTTGCCAAATTGGTTCCATTTTAAAGCACAAATTAATTGGATTGCCTTTCATTTTCAAGAATAGAGAAATGAGATAGAGACTTTATTAAAACAAACAAATGTGGATTTCAAACATAATAAAAACCTGTACCAAATAATGCTATTATTTATTTAACATATGTTTTCTGAAATATGCTTAGGCGACAGTCTAGTTTTAAGTGTAAGGAGATTGTATTAAACGAGATAAACAATATTCCAGGGCTCAGTGATACATATTCAGTTTAGAGAAAAAAAGAATAAGTGAAAAGAAAATAAACGAAAGCCAGTTTGTATAGAGGCAAACACTGTAGAGAATATATACTAGGCAATAAATTACATATATTGATATTTTATTGTATGCCAGGTGAGAGAATGATATGTGTCTCCGTTGAGTGGGGGTTTATCAGTATGATCTCTCTGTGAAATGATATTTTAGCTGAGACTAATTGATTGAAAGCAAACCAACTAAAAGAAGATCCCAAAAAATAGTGCTTGAGGGAGAAAATAGGGATTTCAATGCCATAAGACAGAAAGTCTCTATTTTCAACTCTTTTGGATAT
>CAUYRT010024028.1:0-17907 GCA_963574885.1 Lepilemur ruficaudatus
TTTTATGTTTTGCTGAGCTATTTGCCTGCTTGCACTTATACTGAGTTTAAATGCACTGTATGAAACCTAGCTTGTTTTATATAAGAATAGTGAATACTTCATGTGAAACATTTCCAAACCATTAATTTTTAGGTTCTCAACATCTCATATTAGCCATCTGCCAAATGAAGATAACACTACCTGCTTTCCTGTACTTAATAAGGCAAAGAAGTATTAATGCAGAAAGAATAAAATTACTCTGAATACCTGAAGAAAAAGGGGCATAAATAATGCATTACTTCTTTTCTCCCCAGGAAAAAAGTTAGGAAAAAAACATATTTCTGGTTATTTCAGAATAGGTTAACACAATTATTTAAAAAGAAAAGTCAAGATTCCTAGTTGAGACAATGTAACAAGACACTTGCCACTCCTCATTTTTATGGGCTTGTCTAGGATGCCTTCTTTAGGCCTCCTGTTCACCTTTAAAAGGAAAATAGCACTACCTCCTTCACAATGTTGTTGTATTAAAGGAAATAATGTATTAAAGGAAATAACATGTTAAAGTAAATTCCTGGCACATTGCTTGGTACAGAGAAGGTTCCCTGGATAATTCCCTTTACCTTTGAAGTATAATAAATCATAATTCATTATACCACAGTATATGGCAAAACTTAAAATACAATCAATTACTCACAGCAAAGGCTTGCATTTCCGCCTCCGCAGGAAAGCAAGTCCAAAACCATGTGTATCTAGATTGTCCGCTGTGTTCTCCCAGCTCCATTCCCCATCACTTATCCAGAGCCTGGCTCTTTTCCAATGCTCCTGGCTTTGCTCTGGGCTGTAATAGGGTGCTGGGCAATAATGATGGCAGCTACCAAGTGCTAAGCCTTTACACAATCATCATTCAACCCTAAACACAACCCACACCACAGGGGAAACTGAGGCTCATAAATACTAAATAACATGTCTGGGGTCACCTGGTAGGCAAGTGGTAGAGAGATGCTGTGCACAAGGGACACTAGGTGGTGAGAAAGTGATCCTGTTGGCAACAAAAGTGTCCTGATCTTGCTCTCAATGGCTTACATAAATCTCAGAAAACAGATGGATAAAGCTCTACTTTATTTTTGCTAAAATGAACATTTATGAATATTTGTGAATTCTATTACTATACAAGGAAAGAGAACAGAATTTATGACTTGTAATTGGGTACTTAATATCTAGCAGACAAGGGGTACTTAATATCTGGCATGACATTACATCAATATCTGAGTGATACGAATTATTATTACTAAATAGGGAATTTCCATCTCCTAACTTTAATGATGTACCAGACTGGTATATATTTCTGATATTCAAAATATCAGTATTTCTGATATTCAAAATCCTTATATTTTTTGCTAGAGATTATTAGATATCTTTGGAAAAGTCTATGATGATTTAAAGCTGTAGTTTCAACAGCAGTCCACAATCTTCATGAAGCATCAAAATCAGCACTGAGCAGGGAAGAGACCAAAAAGGAGTGGTGATGCATTTATTCTGTTCCTCTGGTGCTGTAATCCAGGCTCTATTCCAAAAAAGAATTAATGACTTAAAGTATATCTTATTCTACTGGCTAAAAGAATCTTCCTCCTGGTTTTTTACTATTACAATGGTGAAAGAAAAGAGATTTACAGAGGTGAGCTGCTTCTGGGCACCCAGGGGCCCTATCTACCAAGTTAAGACTAGAGCAGCGGCACTCTCCATGCCCCACCCTGCCCCTCAAACAATCAATCAATAAATAAGCTGAGAAGTATCTCTTCTCTCACTATTTCTTCCCACTCCAGCCCTAAGGCATTTGCAAAGGTAGCTCCCTCTTCTCAGAATGCTTTACCGAAGATATCCACAGACCTAATCCCCTCACATCCTTCACATTTTTGCTCAAATATCACCTTATCAATGGGGCCCACCCTGACCAAATTCCAAGCCTGGTCACAAGCAATTCCCCTAGTCTACATCTTCTCCCAAAACTCCTCCTGCCTGTTAACACTCTACACGACTTACTTCGTATGTTTACCGTCTGCCTCTTCTTGCTAGACTGTAAGCTTTACGAAAGAAGAATTTTTATGTATTTTGCTCACCAATCAGATTCTCAAACCCCAGAACAGTGCCCTGCATATAGCAGGTGCTCAGTAAATATTTGTTCAATAAGTGAATTAAGATACTTTGAAGCGAGAATGTTTAAACAATTAAATCTCTTCATTAGCTACCAAGTCAACTTTAATAAGAGGAAGCTCAGTCAGAGGGAATATTATTCAGAATCCCCTGGGGGAGTAGAGAGAGACATCCATGCCACACAGACTCATGCTCTCCAGTTCAGAAAAATGAATATGCAATCCAAGCTCACATTGCATTTAAGTGTCTAATTTCGTTGACAGATAGACAGATACATAGACAGGTAAATAAAGAAGAAAGAGAAATGCATTCCTAATACTATGCAGAAGAAATGAAGTAATTACAGTATTAAACATGTCAATAAGAGTCAACCAGCATCAAAATAAACTGGTTTAAAACCTTACTGCCTGAGAAACCGAGTGTGTATAAATGGACCAATGTCCTAACCATGCTTCTTTCCCTACACATAACTGAGAGTGCAGTGTGGGGGTGCTCCTGCCAATTTGGAATCAAGTTCTCTCTGCCGTAGTCTCCCCTGTCACCTAAACGCCAATCCTACTACACTGCTCACCCAGTGACTTTTGATAATGAAAGAAGCAGAAATATGATGAAGAAACTCTTCTTTATAAGCCTATATTGTTAGAAATTCCAATGGATTCCAAGTCCTTTTATGATCAAAGCAAGACAAAGAAAACTGACAGTAGTTACAGAGAAGATGGGAGGTCTCTGGCAAAATGAAAATGCTTATCTTTTTCTTGATTCCTACTGCTACTAACACAAAGATAATTACAATAGGTCTACGAATAGGTCCTTCTGCTCCAGTTTCTTCCTCATTTGGTTTATCTTCTCATCTCTCTATCATGGGCTCCCTGTGTCTCTGCTGTGGCTCTGAAGCTGGGGTACCTGTTCAAGCTGTACAGGGATATGTCAGAGAGCGTTTAAAACAACGGAGAAACATGACACAATTTTGTGGAATTAGTTTTACTCAAAGATAATGTAATAGAAGCTGTGGTAAGCAGCCCTCCATCTCAGGAATGGAGCACTCTTCCACTGGAGTACTCTGCTGTGCTGGAGATACGCGATGAAGGCTCATAGCTTAATCCCTCCTCAGGAACTGCCCTCAGCCAAAGACAGGTGCTTTGCCAAGGTTACATCCTCCGTGGGGCAGCCCATATCCAATCACTGGTCCACTAGAAGTACACTGGCCAGGCCCGCTTGCTTCAATCTGGGATATCTCTGAAGAGCCATCGCAGCTTCTGAGCTCCCTGTGGGGTTGACTGAGGCCTCTGCTGCATTTGCATCACAGCCCAACATTTCCTTCTATTCAAATCCCTTATAAATGTTTCTAAAAACACTTTCCAATAAATCTCTTGAATTCGAATTTTACCCCCTCAGAGTCTATTTCCTGGGGGAACTCAATCTACAACAAGGAACACTTTAAAAATTACAACAGATACATACAGACATATCAGACAAAACTTACATGAATTTAAAAGGTAAAATTTCAAAGACATTTTGACTTACACTGGGCTATATATCCCTCAGTGGACAGCTGTTATTATTGTCTAGAAACCCTCCCCACTCCTTCCTTTGATAAACAACCTTCTTTCTATTGGTGAATGTATCCCATACGGTTTGAGTAGAGCTGATCCAATACATAGTACCTCATCTCCTACTCACAAGGGTGAGAACATGACCTAGACCAGGCAGCACAGCCCATCTCCTGACTACTGTGACTGGTTCCCAAGTGGGTATATGACTCCAAACCTTCCTCCAAGACTTTTTTGACCCAATTAACAGAAAAGGCTTTCTGCAAGAGTTGCTGAACTGGAAGAATGTGAGACTAGGCCTGCAGATTACAATAAGAGCTTATCCTGGGAAAGCAGGTGGTTGGGGAAGGGGCAGATGCAGATGCAGGGGGGAGGGAGAGAGAGCATCAGCTCTAATTACAGTGTTTGAGATTCTGAATCCAGCTATGCCTAAAGCTAGCAATACCCTTAGACTTCCCAATTACGTGAGCCAATAAATTTTTCCCCTACTCTGTCCGTGCTTATTTGAGTGAGTTTCTGTCATTTGCAACTGATGGATTTAATATGTCTCCATAGTACAGAAATAAGAGTTCATGCTTCTGTGCCTTTTGGGTACTTTGCTGGAATAGTATGAGAAACAGCAGCAAAATAGCTTCAATCCAAACTCTTCTGCTTCAAAGCCAGCCATTAACAGGGCCCCTTTTCCAACTAACCATCATTTTTACTATTCTCCAACACATCCCTGACAAATGTAGTCAGGATGGTCTCACCGTTAAACCTTTACAAATCTCTACCTTTATTTGTGCTTTGATCAAATCCCTAACTCTCTGCTACTAAGAAAAACTATTCATTCTTTAGAATGTTGAAGACAATTTAAATGAATGGTGTAAGAATTTCATGTTTCTTTATTTTCCTGAACAATAGCACAAAATTTAGCAAAGATACATACAGCCCAGCTGTGCAACTTTGGGTATATTATTTAATTCTCTAATCTTCAGTTTGATTTTCTCATTTGTAAAATGCAGATAATAATAAATACCTTTGGGATTTTGTTATTATACAAAATAATACAGAAGAAATATAGCCTGTAGTCCAGCTCATATTAGTTATAAGTCAATGAATATGAGGACTTGACTGTGAATGTTTTTACTCCATTACTCCATCATGAAAACATTTTATTCTTAATGAATGTCCTTTACAAAATGATACCTTCTCCCTAGCCTCTTGATGAAATCAATATCCTAACTCAGCAATAAATCAATAAGATAGTTGAGAATCTATAAATACTATAATTGAACAAGCTTGATCAAATATATGGCTAAAAAGCTCAGGTGTTCTAGTTAGCAGCAAAAACAAACGAGTTATCTGAAAGTGAACTGTAGATCTTTCTTGTTTTAGAAACAAGCTTCTGTCACTTCTATTCTTAGCTTTTGAAGCTAGAATTCTAAATGAATTTTTTTTTCTTTTTGCTTGTACAAATGTAACAACAGATGCCAACCTGTGCTTGGAATATGGTGAGAAAGTTCTAATTGTGAGCACCCACACAGCAATTAACTCTTCTCATTTCTGACTTAACCCATTCACAGGCTAACAATTAGAACTGCTCTATGCCAACATTTTTCAGTACCTGGTGTCTTAAAAAACAAATAAATAAAATCTACTCTGTGAATCACAAGTATGTCAAATACTCAGAGAATAACTTTAATTCATTTAGGTAGGTTCAACGTCAGCTCACATATAAATTCCCCTTTTCTGACTAAATTGCTCTTATTCATAAATATATTTATGTATTAAAATAATATTTTATAACAGTATTTTAGTGATAACCATGTTCCTCCATATTGTTAACCATTTAAAACTATTAATATTTGTCATTTCCCCTATGCCATGGGTACATGTTTTCAGTTAGAAACTTTTAAATGTCCAAGAATATATTTCAATAATTCCTTGAACAAGCCTTTCTTTTAACTCAGTAAAAATATGCCATTGTACTTTCAAAGAAATTACAAAAAAAACCCAGCAGGGAGTTACAGCAGTCTCCCATGCATGTTAAAGTTAATGGATAATTATTGAAGAATATGATTTATATCTTCAACAAGCTTTATGGCACTTTCTTAAAGATGTAACATGCTTCTCCATTCTGAAGGGTGGAATGGTGGCCAGATAACAACTATAACAATTATGAAAAAAGGCAAGAGCATTTTACTTGCTAAAAAAACATAAAATGTTAAAATAAACCATAAATTGATATTCTGTACTGCTTAATTTGAATTTATATAGTTCACTACAGAAATTTAGGTATACTACAAATGAAGTCAACAAAACAAAAAAGACTTATTTCTAAGTTCCAGGAAAGAAATATCATCCCTCCATTCTTGGAGTATTTTTTACACACACACACACACACACACATACACACACACACACGCATGCACACTGAGTGTTTAATGAACATCTCTGTGCCAAACAGGTGGACTGACAGTATTTCCCTAAACACATCTGTGTTTTCACACCTATAGAAATGCAGTGATCATGATAAAATGATCATTAAAATATCATAGAGAATATTTATGAATTACATCACAAAGTTACTTTCCTAATAAATACAAATTAATAAGAAAAGACCAATAGCTCATCAGAAAGATGGGCAAAGGATATGAACAGGCAATTGACAAACACAAATGGTTCTTAACCATATGAAAAGGTAACCGCTCTCATTCATAAGAAAAATGCACATTAAAACTATATGATACTAATTTTCATTTATCACTATGAAAACAT
Organism: Lepilemur ruficaudatus; assembly: GCA_963574885.1. Taxonomy (NCBI): domain Eukaryota; kingdom Metazoa; phylum Chordata; class Mammalia; order Primates; family Lepilemuridae; genus Lepilemur; species Lepilemur ruficaudatus. The sequence goes on from CAUYRT010024028.1 coordinate 6,441, forward strand.
ATTGTGAAGATGTAGGAAAACAGACATTCTTACACACTGCTAAGGACAGTATCAATTAGTAAACCTCTATGAAGGACAATTTTGTAATATCTTATGAAAATTATTAGTGCACACTTCCTTTGATATAGCAATTCCAGGAATTTGTCCTATAGTTATGACTACACTCAAGAAAAATAGGTTAAAAATTATCTATTGCACTACCATTTGTAATAGCAAAAGATCAGAAATTACTTAATATACCCACTGTCACACTAAAAAAATGTTTTTCCCTGGAGCCATGGTGTTTTATTATGAAAATAGAATAAAAACTTCAAGAACAAAATGATCCTTTCTAATTTAATGAAAAATCTGTTTTTTTTATTGTTTTCTGTGCATGAGTTACATGTACCTTGAAAAATAGTTCAGCTCCCAAGGTGAAGGGACTTGTGAGTTACATATGTTTCAGAAGGCCCAGGGCTCAAAACAAGCGTGAGTTAAATGCAACTCACATGGAGGTTAATGTGTTAACAGCTGTCCATAGAGGACTGATTAAATTAATTGCAGTACATCTACATAGAAGAATCTTACGAAGACCTACAGATGTAAAAACTATGTATTGATATGAAATGATCTCCAAGATATATTATTAAATGAAAAAAGTTAAGTTCAAAACAGTGTAAAAAAGAAAGAAAATATCAGTATCTGTTAAGCACACAATCTCTCTGTAAGGATAAGGAATAAATTAATAATACTTGCTGCTTGTATGGAGAGATAATGTGGCAAGGAGACAGAAGTAGAAGGTATAATTTACTGTAATAAAGACTAAATACTTTTGTATCTCATGGATTTTGAACCATGTGAATTTTTTACTTTGTTAACAATAAATCAACTAAATTTTAAAAGTTACAGGACCTGAAAGGTGGCAGAGTTCTTGCATGACCTTTTAGGTAGAATGTTCTTGTGAAACATTTTAACGGGCAGAAGTGTGATAAAAGCAATGACACCTAAGGCAAAGAGGATTACTGACGGGGCCAGTGCTCAGCATGATAATAATATGCACAACAAAAATTACAAATCAAATAGAAAAAAGATAGGCAGAGACAAGGATACTGAAAGTTACAAATGATGAATGATCTAATTAAAATGAACAAATGGCAGCCTTACAGACAGGCATCTGGTGGTGGATTCTTTCTGTCAAAAAGTGATATGTTCACCACTTGGAGGAATATAAATCCATTTTAAGTCTCAGCATAAATTCCAGCCAACATAAATGACACTATTTTATTATTGGAGGTTGTTGGCATGAGAAGACGGATAGGCAAGGAATATGAGAAAGCTGCTTAAAATATACTTCAATATGTGAATGAGACAGATGTCATATGGCTTTATCTCTGCCAGTCTATTAAAGCAGGAAATAGGCTAAAGTTGTGTCACAAACAGGTGTCCTAGTTAACATGTAATTGGCACTATGACACAGGTGGATTTGGCTATTGGCTTGACAAGAGATGGTGGGCAAGAAAATGTTACATTTGATTTTTTCAACCAATCTGTAGATTATAAAATGGGGTTATGAGATTAAAAAACAGAGAAAAACTATTTTATAATAGCCTAGTCAATTCCAAAGTATTATATTTTTCTCCTAGCAACAGAAGGTACTTCATATATACATACATAATATTCCATTTTAAGTAAAATATTATTAGTTTAAGATAAACTGAACTCAAATATTTCATCATGGATCAGGCACGGTGGGTGCCTCATTCCTTCAATCCCAGCACTTTGGGAGGCTGAGGTGGAATGATCACTTGAGGCCAGGAGTTTGAGACCAGCCTGAGCAACACAGCAAGACCTCATCTCTACAAAAAATTTTTAAAAAATTGGCTGGGAATGGTGGTGCCAACCTGTGGTCCCAGATACTCAGGGGGCTCAGGCAGGAGGACTGCTTGAGCTTACTGAGGTTGCAGTAAGCTACAACGACACCACTGTACTCTGGCCCAGGTGACAGAATAAGACTCTGTCTCAGGAAACAAACAAACAGACAAAAATTTCATCATGAAGTTATGATTTCTTGCATGAGACTATATGTACAGGCATACTTCATTTTATTGGGCTTTGCTTTATTGCATATTGCAAGTATTATGTTTTTTATAAATTGAAGGTTTGTGCCAAACCTGTATCAAGCAAGTCTACTAGTGCCATTTCTTCAACAGCATGTGTTCATTTCATGTTTCTCTGCAACATTTTGTGTAATCTTCACAGTATTTCAGGCTTTTTCATTATTATTATATCTGTTACGGAGATCTGTGATCAGTGATCTTTGATGTTACTAGTGTAATTGTTCTAGGGCACCATGAGCAGTAAGACAACAAACTGAATCCATAAGTGTTATGTGTCCTGACTGTTCCACCAACTGGCTGTTCCCCAGTCTCTCTCCTGCACCTCAGACCTTCCTATTCCCTGAGACACAGCAGTATTGAAATTAGGCCAGTCAGTAACCCTACAATGGCCTCTAAGTGTTCAAGTGAAAGAAACAGTCACACATCTCTCACTTTATATCGAATGCTAGAAAAGATTAAGTGTACTGAGGAAGACATGTCAAAAGCCCAGACAGGCCAAAAGCCAGGCCTCTTGCACCAATTGTGAATATAGAGGAAAAGTTCTTTAAGGAAATTAAAAGTGCTACCCCAGTGAACACACAAATGGTAAGAAGTAAAACAGCCTTACTGCTGATACAGAGAGCTAGTTGGTCTAGCTAGAAAATAAAACCTGCCAGAACATTCCCTTAAGCCAAAGCCTAATCCAGAGCAAGGTCCTACCTAACTCTCTCCAATTCTATGAAGGCTGAGAGAGGTGTGGAAGCTGCAGAAGAAAAGTTTGATATAGCGGAGGTTGGTTTATGAAGTTTAAGGGAAAATGTCATCTCCATAATATAAAAGGACAAGGTGAAGCAGCAAGTGCTGATAGAGAAGCTGCTACAGGATATCCAGAAGATCTAACCAGGATCATTGATAAAACTGCCTACACTAAAACAACAGATTTTCAATGCAGACTAGACAGCCTTCTCTTGAAAGAAGATGCTGCCATTTAAGGCTTTCCTAGCTAGAGAGAAGTCAATGCCTGGCTTCAAAGCTTCACAAGGAAGGCTCCACTGCACTCCAGCCTGTGAAAGGAAATGAGACCCCATCTCTTAAAAAAAAAAAAAACAAAACAAGGTGATTCTGATTCTCCTGTTAGGGGCCAATGCAGCTGGTGACTGACTTTAAGTTGAAGCCAACGTTCATTTACCATTCCAAAAATCCTAGGGTCCTTAAGAATTATGCTAAATCAACTCTGACTGTGCTCTATCAATGGAACAACAAAGCCTAGATGATAGCTGTCTGTTTATAACATGTCTGTTTATAACATGGTTTATTAAATATTTTAAGGCCACTATTGAGACCTACTGTTTAGAAAAAAAGATTCCTTTCAAAATATTACTGCTCATAAACAATGCACCTGGTCACCCAACAGCTCTCATGGAGATGTCCAAGGATGTCTATGCCTGCTAACACAACATCCATTGCTACAGCCTATGGATCAAGGAGTAATTTGACTTTCAAGTCTTATTTCAGAAAAACATTTTGTAAGGCTATAGCTGCCATAGATAGTGATTCCTCTGATGGATCTGGGCAAAGGAAATTGAAAACCTTCTGGAAAGAATTCACCATTCAAGATGCCATTAAGAAAATTTATAATTCATGGGATGGGATCAAAATGTCAATATTAATAGGAGTTTGGGAGAAGTTGATTCCAACCTTCATGGATAACTTTGAGGGGTTCAAGACATCAGTGGAGGAAGTAACTGCGGATGGTATTGAAATAAGAAAATAACTAGAGTTAGAAGTGGAGCCTGAAGATGTGACTGAATTGCTTCAATCTTATGATAAAACTTGAATGGATTAGGAGTTACTTCTTATGGATGAGCAAAGAAGGTGGTTCCTTAAGATGGAATCTATTCCTGGTGAAGATGCTGTGAACATTGTTGAAATGACAAGAAAAGATTTCGAATATTACAGAAACTTAGTTGACAAAGCAGCATCACGGTTTGAGAAGATTGACTCCAATTTTTAAAGAAGTTCTAATGTGGGTAAATTTCTATCAAACAGCACTGCATGCTACGAGAAATCTTTCATGGAAAGCAGAGTCAATTCATGTGGCAAACTTCATTGTTGTCTTATTTTAAGAAATTGCCGTGGCCACTTCAGCGAGAACCCCTCTGATCAGTCAGCAGCCATCAACATCAAGGCAAGACCCTTCAACAGCAAAAAGACTATGGTTTGCTGAAGGCTCAGATGATCCCTAGCAATTTTTAGCAAGAAAGTATTTTTAAGTTAAGGTATGCCTATTGTTTTATAGACATAGTGCTATTAGACACTTAATAGACTACACTATAGTATAAATATAACTTTAGATGCACTGGGAAACCAAGAAATTTGTGTGACTCTATTGCAATATTATCTTTATTGCAGTAGTCTGAAACCAAACCCACAATGTCTCTGATGTATGTCTACACTTTGTGTGACTTCTAATCTTTTAAATTTGTTAAGGTGTTTTTTATGGCCCAGGATGTGGTCTATCTTGGTGAATGTTCCATGTGAGCCTGAGAGAGATGTTTTCTGCTGGCATTGGGTGAAGTGTTCTATAAATATCAGTTAGATTGATTGATGGTGCTATTCAGGCCATCTATATCCTTATTAATTTTCTCTCTATTTTGTCTACCAATTACTGACAGTGGTTTATTGAAGTCTCCAACTATAATAGTAGATTGGGCTATTTCTTCTTTTGGTTCTATCAGTTTTCTAAAGTCATGTATTTTGCTGCTTTGTTATTTGGTGCATACATGTTAAGGAGTATTATGTCTTCTTGGAGAATTAACCTTGTGATCATTAAGTAATGCTCTCCTTTATCCCTGGTAATCCTCATTTTCTGAAGTCTGCATTGTCTGAAATATAGCTACACTAGCTTTCTTTTGTTAGTGTTATAGTGACATATATTTTTCTATTATTTTTTAACATATATGAGTTTTCATATTTGAAATGAATTTATTGTAGATAACATTTAGTTGGTTTTTTCATCCACTTTGACTATCTCTGTCTGTTAATTGGTATATTTAGACCATTTGTGTTAATGATATAATTGGATTAATATTTATCATTTTTAAACTTTATATTTGTTTCCCTTGTTTTGTGTTTTGTTTCTCCCTTGTTCTTCTCCTTTTTAATCTAGCATTTTATATGGCTCCATCTAATTTCTTCTCTTAGCATATCAGTTATATGTTTTAAAAAATTTAGTGGTTGTTCTAAAGGTTTCAATATAATTTTTAACTAATATACATCCTCCTTCAAATAACATTATACTGCTCCTCATGTAATACCAATACCTTATAACAGAGTATTTCCAATTCCTTCCAGCCACCCCATGTGACATTGCTGTCACTCATTTGATTAATACATGTGTTATAATCACCCAATACATTGTTATTATTAATGCTTTCAACAAACTATTGTCTTCCATATCATTTAAGAAGAATAAATGATTTTATTTTACCTTTATTTATTTTCTCTCTGATGCTTTCTTTTCTTGATGTAGATCCAAGTTTCTGACCTATATCATTTTCCTTCTGCCTGAATAACTTCTTTTATCATTTCTTTCAAGGCAGGTGTGCTGACGATTGCTTTCCTCAGTTTTTTCCATCTGAGGAACTCTTCATTTCTTCTTCATGTTTGAAGGATAGTTTCACTAAGTATAGAATTCTAATTCTAGGTTGGTAGTTTTCCTTTTCAGCCCCTTAGCATTTCACTCCACTGTCATCTTGCTTGCATGGTTTCTGATGAGAAGTCTGCTGTAGTTCTCATCTTTGCTCCTTTATAGGTAACATCTTTTGTCACCCTCTGACTTCTTTCAAGATTTTCTCTTTGTCCTTGGTTTTCAAAATTTGAATACAAGATGCCTAGCTTTTCTTTTCTTTTTAAATTGGCATATATCCTGCTTTGTGGTCTTTGAGCTTTTAGGAACTGTGGTTTGATGTCTTCCATTATTTTTGGAAAGTTCTCTGTCATTAATACTTCAACTCTTTCTTCTGCTCAGGTCTCTCTTCTTCTGGTATTCCAATTACACTTATTTTTTCCCTTCTGGGTGAGAAAGAAGGCAAGAGGATTTGGAATGGGAAGAGTTCCCTTACACTTGCTGAATAAAGCTCTGGCAAAGTTTTTTCCCAAAGAGACCAGGCTTGTATTGTGGAAACCACTGTAGACATATTTTACAGTGTACCCTTCTCTCTCTGCCAGAGCCGTGAGTACATTTTTCTCAGATCTTTGTCAGGAGAACTTGGTGCCGTTCCTGGAGGTAAAGCTCATGGAAGTGTGGCTGTATCCCACCTCCAATAATGTAGTCTCAAGAAGTTTATTATGCATATACTCAGCATGCTTAGCATCCAGCTTGACTCATCTGGTTCATCAAAGTGACAGAAGTATTCTTGCCAGTTTATGGCTCTAGCAGCTTTTGCTCTAGGTAACAGATCTCAGCTGTGACTCTTTGTATGCATTTATTTCTTCAGAATTTGGGCTGGGAGGGGGGTTCTCTAATGGGTCCAATAAGAGTCACTGATTTTTACTTTGTCCAGATTTTTCTTGTTGTAAAGATAAGAGTAATGACTTCCAAGCTCTTTATATGCTGGAGTTGAAACTAGAAGCCTTTCACACTATGTTTTCTTTATTGTTTACTTGAGTTCATTAAGGAAAGAGAATTCATCTTTAGGCTCTAAAATGCTAACTGGAAAAAAGTAAGAATCAATCAAGATTATTGGTTAAATAAACTAAATGCTCATTTAAAGTAGCTATTATCATCACCATTTTTAAAAAGGGAAAACTGAAGTTCAGAGATTAAACAATTTAGCTTATTTATCAATGAATTGGAGACTTTAGCCCAGGAAATTTGTTCCAGATTTTCATATTCTTCCTATAAAATAGAGAACCATAAAACCCTTTTTAGTTTAGTGTATATTATACTGCATTTATACTAAGTGTTATATAAATTGAAGGGAGAGGAAAATAATATGTGCTGAAAAATGATGCCTAAATTTGTAGAAGTTATTTATAGAATTTATCCTATATACAGGGAAGAACTTACTTGGTTGGAGGGCAAAATGTGCTTTAGATGCTTTATAGAGATCAGAAAACACAAAATGAGGAGTATTGTTTGATGGGACATAAGCCATCACATGATATGAAACTAGGGAGTAAATGGGGGGTAAAATTCCCATTTAAAAATAAAAAATAATTCTATCTTGTGTTTTAGAAATTCTGAAAAGTAGTTCTCTTTTTCATGTAAGAATGTTAAGGTTGTTAACTCTTCCAGGTACCATAACCATGGCACTTACTATTGGTGATGTTAACCTGTGCTTGTCTTCCCTCTCATGCTATGAGGACCTGGAAATTGGGAACCAAGCCTTATTTGTGTTGTTCCTATTACAGAACCCTAAACATTGTCTTTAAGAAGGAAGCACTCAGGAACGACATGTTGAAAGAAAGGATGCCCACAGGTTATACAGGGCAGTGGGTCTTTGTCTCTGCCTGAACGTTTGTGTGTCAATACTTTGCAGCTCCCAAGAGTGAGCCAGCATACACGTGACAGTTGAAGTTTACAAGTTGAAGAAGGGCAATGCTAACCAAGAAAAATGTGATATACCAAAGTGGTGCCAAAAGTTGATGATTCAACTAGGTCTGTAAGTTATGTGATAATGTGAAACCTCCCAGAGATGTGCCTCTCATAAAACCACTAAACTATGCTTTGGGCTTGAACAGTGCCAGCCATGCTCGTCACATAGCCCCAGACCACATCATCTCATGATCAGAGCAAAGGGAGCTAGAGATGAACCTATCTTACTCCTCTATTATCTGATATACAAAAGGGACCCTGAGAGGAGAGGCCATGTGCTTGAAGCTAGACATGCTGTTCATCTGTACTGGCCCATAATGTTGCTTCCCTCAACTTCTCTGGGCTATAGACTTGCAAATGGAGGTGGCCCGGGGGGTGTGGTTTGAAAGCTTTGGGAATTCAGGGTATGGGCTTTGAGCCAGCTCCTCTCCATGGCATTTTCTGGGGTGAATTCCTGCTGTCCCCAAAACTCTTAATTCCTTTCTCATCCTAAAGAATCACTTTTTGTCTCAGACCATAAAACAATGTGGGTGCTATGCCTCCTCAGTGTGGCTAAGAAGTAAATATAGAAGTAGGATTTAGATACAACCATAGATTTGTAACAGACAGTTAGGACCACAGCACCAGAAACAGGCCATCCCTGGGAGCTGTGTTCTCTAAGATATTATTGCCCACTGTTAGAAGCTTTCTAAAGCACCCATGAAAGATGGAAATTTAACCTCAATTGAATAGTTACTGTTATAGGGAGTTCTTGACTTACGAGTCATCTTAGTCACATCGCGATGTAGCTGAAGTTGTTAGAAGTTCCTGGGGATGGAGCCTGCTTCAGTAGAAGAAAGAATCTGCTGACTTTGCTCAAGGGAAGGTAGAAATGGCCGGGACTAGCAACTCTGATGTTTGAGGTTGATATTAGGGAATAAAAAATGTTTCATACAAATAGTCCCTCGGAGCCTCTTTCAGAGATGTTAGACTAAGTAGCTGTGGGCTCATGATCAAGGTGATAAGGAATAAGCTCAAACTTGGAAAGTAAAGGCTAAGACTAGGTGTGATGGGCAGGAAAAAGACAAGAAGAAGAACATGGAAATTAGGGTTAAGGCAAAACAGTTCAGCAAAACCAGCCAGGCATTCAGGAGTCAGGGATTTTGTTAAGATCTAACTTAATCTCCTGCTTGGCTCTCATCCACTGGGGCATTTCTCCTGGCTTAATTATGTGGCCACGTGACTGTGAGCTCAAGGTAAGGAAAAAAAATGGTAAGCTATCCGCAGATGAAAAAGATTCATTCCTCCTAGAAATGCATAATCTTGCTTCTGTCAATTTAAGGAAAGGGAAATGTTGCCTCTTGGAGATATAATCACTGTGGCTATTCCATCATGTTTATACTTCCTCTTTTCCTCTAAAGACTTTTTTCTCCTGCTGGGAGATGTTGCAGAATTCATTAATTTGATATGATGCAGGTTGTTATAAGTAACATTTATTCCTGCATTAACTAGATGAATAATGTTAAACATTATATATTGGATTTGAGAAAACCACTTCCTCATCGTCTTTGACTAATTGCACATTATAACATGTTAATTACAAGTGTAAATATAATGTCAAAGGAATCCAGGAAAAGATGCAATTACTTTTAAAAAGAAACTCAGACTCTATTTGTGTTACCTGGGTTGGCTTTTTATGTGGAATTTCTGTGATGTCTCTTTTCTCGGTTCAGAGTTCTATGTTGTCCATTACCGGTATTTAAAGAAGTGAAGAAGGAGATACAGATCTGAGAGACATGTGGGGTAGATAAGGGCTTAGCCTAATTTCCATCTCTTTGACACACAACCAGCTAGAGGAAATAGTTGTCAGGATACCTGTTTTCTTTTCTTTGCATATATTATATTCATATATTCTCATTATATTTATGTATCTTCAGTGAGCTGCAAATTCCTTAATCAATTTTCAAGTGTGGAGTTTGCTTTTGCTTATTAGGCTAGAGGTGGAACACCCTAATATTCTCATTTCTAATAAGAATATTAGAGCTGGAGAGACCACAAGTCCAGAAGGGTAGAAAATAATATTTATGGGCTGCAATTTAAACAGCTCAGTCTTGGTTCTTTATTTCTTTGCCTTTACTTGATATCAAATATTCAGCCAAACATGAATATATATGGCAGATCTATCTTACTTTTTTAACCCTTTCAGCAACTATTTATCAAACTCCTACTATGTTGGACACTGCGCTAGTTACTGGTACAGAAAAAGACACAGGCAGAAACTTCGCTGACGTAGGTAAGAACAGCAATCAGTCATTGCACGGGGCTTGAGGCAGCCCAAGAGCCTCATGTCAGGAGGTGGGGTCCTGAGCCCTGGTTGTCCCCAGTGCATTGCCAGGGTCGGAAGCAGAGCTAGAGCATTTTCTAATCATGGATAATGTGGTTGGCCAGATGGTGGTTACATAGAAAGAACACCAGTCTGAGAATGGGGTCTTTTCCTCCTGTTGCTAGGGAATATCATGTAACTTTAGGCAGATGGTTAAAATGATCTGCAGCTCCGTGTTCTCCCCATCAGATGAAGGGGTTTAGAGAGCTAATGTAGAGAGCTAATTCAGCTGTAAAATTCTACCAAATGAAGAATTGTGTGTGTACATATATACATGTGTGTGTATTTGTTTGGTCTGTAATTACAATAAGTAAAAAGCCAAAACATAGATGTGAAGTTTCTCACCTTTTATTCTGGGGATGTATTGCATTTTCTTTCTCACTTTTCCTCTGTTTTCTTCTACTTCCCCTTTGTTGACATTTACCTAACTTTCATAATGAAACTTTGCTTCACTTGGCTTAAAATCAGTCCTTGTAGACTTTGATGTCTCCTACTCATTCTTCCTCTTTTTCCTACACAGGGAATTAAGACAGCACTAAATCAACACAGCAAAGTCACACATTTTGGTCAGCAGTTTTCTTTTAATTGCTTTTGTTAAAGTCCTGCCCTTTCATATCCTATTTAGTATATTCCATCATGGTCATTTTCAAACTTGAAGTTCCTTCCCATTTTTCCCATTAAAAGAAAGGAGAAGCTAATTTCTTGCTTTTAAAAAATTAATAGTGACTAACTGGAATTACCATGAAGGCAAAATGGAGAGTTATTAGGAATTGCCAATGGTGATCTCTCTTGGGAAGTATAAGTGGAAAAATATAGATGATGTTGTATTTTTCAATCCCACTTTTTACAAGAGGTTCTTTTTTTCTGAGACACGGTCTCACTCTCTTGCCCTGGCGAGAGTGCCGTGGCATCAGCCTAGCTCACAGCAACCTCAGACTCTTGGGCTCAAGCAATCCTTCTGCCTCAGCCTCCGGAGTAGCTGGGACTACAGGCATGCGCCACCATGCCTGGTTAATTTTTCTATTTTTGGTAGAGATGGGGTCTCACCCTTGCTCAGGCTGGTCTTGAACTCCTGAGCTCAAGTGATCCACCCGCCTCGGCCTCCCAGAGTGCTAGGATTACAGGCGTGAGCCACTGCGCCCAGCCTATAAGAGATTCTTATGATATAGCATTTACATATGGCCAACACAGTATGAAAAAATAATATATTGCCAAACCAATCAGGGAGCTTAATTTAAAATCCAGTTAATTCAGTGGTAAACATGGGAAAATAAAAATGGATTTCTGAGGGCACAGAAGGCCCCTGTGGAAACTAAGTTGGATTCAATGTCTTGAGATCTTAAATAAAATTGTATTCTTCAGGAAAGTTATTTTATTTCTCTGTAACATCTGTGAAATGAGGATGATAGCTACAGTTCTAGTCATCCATCA
>CAUYRT010024032.1:0-42697 GCA_963574885.1 Lepilemur ruficaudatus
TCCTAGCACTCTGGGAGGCCGAGGCAGGTGGATTGCTCAAGGTCAGGAGTTCAAAACCAGCCTGAGCAAGAGCAAGACCCCGTCTCTACTAATAATAGAAGAAATTAATTGGCCAACTAAATATATATAGAAAAAAAATTAGCCGGGCATGGTGGCGCATGTCTGTAGTCCCAGCTACTTGGGAGGCTGAGGCAGAAGGATCTCTTCAGCCCAGGAGTTTGAGGTTGCTGTGAGCTAGGCTAACGCCACGGCACTCTAGCCTGGGCAACAAAAAGTGAGACTCTGTCTCAAAAAAAAAAAAAAAAAGTCTACAGTATGTCCTAGGCCTTCACATTCACTCACCACGCATTCACTGACTCACCCAGAGCAACTTCCAGTCCTGCAAGCTCCATGCGTGGTAAGTGCCCTATGCAGATGTATCTTTTTTTTTTTTATCTTTTATGCCATAATTTTATTGCACCTTTTCTATGTTTAGCTATGTTTAAGTACACAAATACTTACCAGAGTGTTACTGTAGTTGCCCACAGAATTCAGTACAGCAACCTGCTGCACAGGTCTGTCTCCTGTGAGCAACAGGCTATGCCATGTAGCCTAGGTGTGTGGTAAGCTGTGCCATCTGGGTTTGTGTAAGTACACTCTGTGACATTCAAACAAGGATGAAATCTCCTAATGACGCATTTCTCAGAACGTATCCTCATCATTCACCAATGCGTGACTGTATTTAAATGTTCCCCAAAATACTCATCTTCTTCCCTTTAATTACAATTGTCTTTCTTCTTCTCAACCAACTCTAAGTTTTCTACCTTCCTTAACAAGCTAAACCATAAGCTCTTCCAGGGCAGGTATCTTCCTTGCCGTCTCTCTCACTGGGGCACCTCAGGCTCCTGACGTGAGTTTGGCACACTGGAGGCATTCAGGCAAGATCTCGGGTGAACAAGGTGTGGTGGCTACGCTCTGGGCAGCCAGCACCGCCCACGGGCACTGGAGTCCCCATGCAGGGAGGGACTTAACCATCTCCCCAGCCTCTCTCTAGTTTAGGGCTCCTTGCCACAGATGTTCTTTGTTTAGTGAAGAGACACTCGCATGACTCAGGCTATGGACTGAATTGTGCCCCACCTCCCAACTCATATGGTGAAGCCCCAACTCCAGTGTAACTGTATTAGGAGACAGGGCCCACAAGGAGGTAATCAAGGTTAAATGAGGCCATAAGGGTGGGGCCCTAATACAATAGGATAAGTGTCCTTTTAAGAAGAGACACCAGAGCTCGCTCTCATTCTCTCCCTCTCTCTCTCTGTCTCTCTCTGTCTCTCTCTGTCTCTCTCTCTCTCTCTCTCTCTGCCATGTGAAGACACAGGAAAAAGTCACTGTCTGCAAGCTGGGAAGAGAGTCCTCATAGGAAACCAAACTGGTGAGCACCTTGGTCTTGGACCTCCCAGCCTCCAGAACTGTGAGAAAATACATTTGTGTTTTTCAAGCCTCCCAGCCTAGGGTATTTTGTTATGATGGCTTGAAGCAGACTAATATTCAAATATAAATGTCCCATATTCAGGGAAATAGTTATATGAATTTCCCATACTCAGAGTCCTGCTGACCATACCCTCCTGGTACCTTTTAGTATGTCCCACTTCCTCCTATATTTATGGAAACTCGGTGGTTAGAGCTGTGGCTTGGTTAGAGGCAGACTGGATTCTCCCAGCAAGGGCTCTCGTGGATGGTGCTGTGTGTTTCACGCTGTGGCTCACAAAGAGGCCCATCATGTCTGCTCACCCCATGCCTGGTAACAACAGTGGTGACCAGTGGGCTCGGGGCAGTCGCCTGCTCCATCCAGTGAGCTCCCCAGTAATCCTTCACCTATGTGTTTTGGCATCTGCTGATGACTATTGCTTAAGTCCATTATTTCATGAAGGATGATGCCTCTTTTAAACAGGCCTCAGCCTGGGGCCACGAGCCCTGATTTCATCCAGCTCTCCCAGGTTTGTGGCTGCCTGTTGGGGGTTTGGGGGGAAGCAGCTACAGGACAGGAACAACAGAGGGGAATGACATGACAGGAGGCCTTTATGGCCGAGGATGTTCCTTTTCAATTATCAGTCACTCTCTGTCCCACAGAGGACCTAGAGTCCTGTGGCTTTCATGAGCGGTGAGGCCTGGAGTCCCTGCTGAGATGTCCGATGCACTAGGACGCCTCAGTGTGTCCCTCAGGCTGCCCTGCAGGGTGATTTTACTGCTGACTGACCCCTGCGCCACACTGCCATGCAGACATTCTCAGGAGAAAGGTGGTTCCAGACACAGCACCTTGTCATAAAATCAGATTCTCTTGTTGTCCTTGCTATGGCAGGTGGTGCAACATGAACATTGTGAACTTTCTCTGTCATTGGCTCTCCACCTGTCGTATCACAGTGGAATGTGTATTAGTCAGGTTGGGTTGGCAATGCTCTGTCTGGGAAATGTTGAGCCTCCAAACCCAAGAGGCTTAACACGAAAGAGTTTTCTTTGTTACTTGCAGCGCCCATCTGAAGTGGGTTTAGGGCAGCCTTGATCCAAATAGTCACTCAGGGGCCCTGCCACATCTGCATTCAGGAAACCCTTCATATGAGGGACTTGCCAGAGGGCCCAAAGGACAGGGCTCTGGATTTCTCCGAACTCGCCCGAAAAGCTCGCGTGACTCCTGTGGGCCTGCTTACTAGTAAGAAACACTGCAGTCAGCCTGGGATTTGCTGTCACAGTAACCCTGGGATGACCTACAAGCTCCCACCTACCTCTGATCACCAGCGGCTACATACCTCAACTAAAACAATGGCAACAATCAGAACACACTCTGACCTTAGGGCCAAATTAGTTGGGTCTGCTCTTCACAGGAGCCTAGCCCAGTGTCTGGCATACAGAGGCACTCAATAAAGAGTAGCTGTTTTGATTTTATAAGCGAGAAACCTGAGGCTCAGAGAGTCAAGTAACTTATAATACCTAAAGTTACCCATCAGTGAGCAGCAGAACTGGGAAAAAGACCCAGCTCAGCTTGATTCAGAAGGTTCAGCCTCATTTCACCCTGCCTTGCTGCCTGAGCAGAGACATGGGCTGCTCGGTGGAGCCCTTGAGTGCCAGACTCATCCACTAAGGCACTCTTCTACTGCAGGTAATTGGGAGCCATCGATAGTTGGGTGAGGAGTAACAACAAGTGATAACTCAATAAAACTCATTTGGCAGCTCAGTGCAGGACAGACTTCCGTGAACAGAAGCCAGGGCCTGGGAGCTCAACTAAGATTCCATCTACATAGGAAACTGGACTTAGATTAGGCGGTTAGCAGGGGAAATGCCAAATGGCAGCCAGAGAGCTTTACAAAGGGAGAAGAAACAGAACATGGTGACTGGTCAGGGGATAAGGAGAAGCATGGGATGTTGTTGAGCTTCTGTGTGGTCACTGCAAGATAATGGCAATATTGAGGAAGGGGACACCTGCTCCCAATGTCTGAGAAGCAGAAAACTGGAGATCTAGCTAAGCTAGATCTCAGCTAAGCTACTGGGTTAGTTGGGTCACCCAGGCTTGAAGCCTTCCGGGCAGATCTCATTCATGAGTGTAACTCAACAAGGAGCAGAAGAGGATGGGCTAATGGGAAGACGAGGTGGGGAGCTGTGTGTGTATGAGTAGGCGTGTGTGCAGGTGTGTGAGAATGTGCAGGAGCTTGCAGGGCAGGGACTGTGAGTGTAATTGTGAGTGTTGAGGAGGCATGCGTGTGTTTGTGGGGTGTGTGTGAGCGTGCATGCTGAGTGGGACGTCTGAACAGAACACTTACTTCAAGGAGCAGGTGCATGGTTGCATCCATAAGTGAATATCCAGAACTAAACATCCCTGTCCATTCTTTGGTAGCTGAACTTCCAAGAAAGGTATCCAATAATAGGGCTCTTCTACTCTGAATATTGAACTTCCCTTTCCACAGGAAACAGAAAACCTGGCATTCGCCTGGGGTCACAGGGATTTGCCTTGTGAGTGGGCACACCCTCCTTGCCCTAGTCAGCTAAGGATTTGAAAGGGGCAAGGATAACGGGGTCCTGTCCCTCCACCGTGACTTTCCAGCATCCTCTGGGGCATGTATCGAGGTGGGGCCAGGTATCAAAACTGGTGGTGGCTATTTCAGAAGACCAGAAACTGGCAATCACACTAAGGATGGAGTCCTTAAGACAGACAAGGGAAGCTGTAGAAGTTAATTAGAAAGGTTTGACAAATGCAAATTATATTAAGAGCTTAGCTGTATAGTATGTCGGTGGGGGAGGGAAAATCTTTTTGTGTTTTCAAATGCAGGGACTCTTGCCTCAGAGGAGCAGATGTGCAACCAAGAGTTACACTTAACCTGTTTAACTGTCATTTCCTGAGAACTTCGAAAGCTGTCTGCTTTTATGTTAGAAAGATGTTGTGTATTGATCCCAGGAAGAAAATCTGATTCAGGCTGGATTTGATCTAAGTTTATTCCAATAACTAAGAGTTCCAGGGACATTTTAAAATATCACATTGGCATCTCAAATGAAACAACTCTCTAATCGCCCTGTTGTTTTTGAGCAGGCATGCTAGCTTTTAACATTTCTAACCCAGCCTTATTTTGTTGAAATTCTTTTTTAGATACCTTGTCCTTTCTCATAGACTTAAAAAGATCTTTGTTCTCACAAATGGAGTTTGGCGGAAAGACTTTTTTTTCCCCCTCTGGGCTGATTTCATTTCTCTAGGGTTGGCAGGGAAAGTCCTCAGTTGTTGAAAGCATGCCTTCACTGTGCTGACCCCGAGGCTGACCTTTCAGACGGCAGATTTGCGTTCCATCTACGGCAGCAATTTTATCCAGCTCAGCAAAGCACAAGCCTGGGCGTCAGGAGCCGCTGAGGAACCCTGTGCCCTTGGGAACGTCTCCTTAGCTCCAGATGTTTCTTTGCTGCTGTCTGTGTGGCAGGAGGATGGGCAGGGGGACGGCCCAGGGTCCACTTCAGCTGTGGACAGGATGCCCCATTAGAACCTTCTGGAGTTCTTAGATCTTATGATACCACCCTCCTACCCTGACACCTGTGATTTCC
The DNA here is from genome assembly GCA_963574885.1 of Lepilemur ruficaudatus. Taxonomy (NCBI): domain Eukaryota; kingdom Metazoa; phylum Chordata; class Mammalia; order Primates; family Lepilemuridae; genus Lepilemur; species Lepilemur ruficaudatus. The sequence goes on from CAUYRT010024032.1 coordinate 5,053, forward strand.
TTAGTGGAAAATATTAGCTCCACCAGTAGGATCCCTGGGAGGTGAGACCCAGGGGGCAAATGATTTCTGTGTGGGAACATTGATGACTTTGTAGGATGAGCTGAAAATTTTTGAAATTTATCCTGGGATCCCTAATTTTCCCTTAACTCCTCACTATGGATCCAACATTCCTGAGTTCATCTAGAATTGCAAAACCGGAAGGGAGCCAGGAGCACATCCACCTGGCCCTATTATAGGTGAGGACCCAGAGGTTGTGGCCACTCAGAGGCAAAGGCACGGCCCCTTCTCTCCTTTTTGGCCCCTTGCTAGCCTTGGTGTCCGGACCCAAACCCCAAATTACTGACCACCAGTCCAGTGTCTTTCCATAATGCGACACTGTGATCTCAACATGTTTCTGTCTCTTCCATCTTTTGAAATAAAAAAGATTCAAATTGTTCTACCAGCTTCATAAAATGTTAACTGTCTTGTTCCAAAGCTGTCCTGCTCGAGGATTCCCAGACCAGGGGGTGGCTGTGATAGCTGGCCCCTTCCCGTCCTGGAAGGTGAGCTTTGCAAGGGAGGGGCTGGGGGCAGGTGCACCCACCATTGTGTCATGAGTACCTAGCACATGGCTTGACACATGGCGTCATTCAGTAAGAACAGTATTCCAGAATGATGAGTGAATGGAGACCAATCACTCCCCCCCATTATTTCCCCTTCTCAGGCGACTTTCCTAATCTTCCAAGCATGTCTCCAAGTCCAAGGTATTTTTGTTGCCACCAAGTAAACCTACCTGTCCTTCCTGCTCACTGTCTGTGCTGACTTCTGTTTTCAGAGAAAGAAGAGGGGGCCGTTGGCAGCTCTAGAAGGTGAGCCTGTGGGATCTCTGCATGCTGAGTCCCATCCAGTCTTCCTAATTTCCCTTTGAACGAATTCGTGTGTGGAAAAATCTTTCCTGGTTCTTCTGCAGCTTTTGCTGTCCGTGTGAGCCTGGCCTCAGTGAAGCGGCATCTGGAATAGTCTCGCGCTGATTGCTCTGCCTGTAAGCGGGCTCAGTCTTCCAAAACGCGGTCTTGTTCTTGCAGCTCTGTGTTATTAAGGATTGGTGAGCTTCACTTTGCTTTTCAGAGCCATTCCCAGGGAACTTTAGAGATCGGAAGCTTTGTGACGTGCACCCTCTCTTTGGTGACATCAGCGGGTTGCCTTGGTCTGTGAGGACATCAGCCACCACCGGAACACAGCGTGAGCCCAGCAGGCGGCAGGAAGGGGTAGTGGAAGCAGACTCTGGCCAGCTTAGCCAGGCAGCCTTTTCTTTCTCCTTTTTCAGAAGGGGAAAAACCAAGACCCGCTTCTTTGGCTCTACCTACTCACGGGACAGAGGGGAGTGGCTCTTTGGGGTGAAGTGTAAACAGTGGAGGTGTGGGACCAGCCCTGTCATTTGAGGATGTCACCGGTTTTTTTTTCCCCTCCCTGCAATTTAGCAGACAGCTGGGTCTCTGGGCCCATGTCTCCTGTCCCCTTTGCCCAGCAGGTCTCCCTCCCCAGAGGTGAGAGCCCCTGTAATTACTTGAGGTGAGGTTGCAGGATGGGCTCCTGGAAGCCTCCTTGCACACCCAGAGTTCTGTCTTAAGGTCACCCTGTAGATTCAGGGCCCTGACCTGGTTTAGAGCAAAGTCAATGCTTGCAAAAGGGACGCCAACATTCCCAGAACCTGCGATCTCAGAAAAAAAGGGAATCATAAAATGCTGGATATCACGTTTGAAAAAACCAGTTTCCCCACGGAAATACTAATAACTACTTTCAAGGTGAGGCCGTTCATTGGACTATAAAGCAAAATACTGAAGGTGACGAGTGCAGCACCCTGAGCTTCATCCTCGGCTCGCTGGACCCTCAAGCCAGCCACCCGCACCCCGTCTCCTCCCCAGAGGCCACAGGCTACCATATTCACACACACGAGAGTCACAGTTTGGTTCATCTAAGACCATTTCCACTGAAATTTTTTTACTCGTTATTTTTGGACTTTTTAAACCTATCAGACAGTACAGTGGTCATTGTTCCTCTGTCTCTCCCTTTCCCTGTCCTGCTTTTGGAAGAATCGCTAAAAAACAGCAAGAGTAAGGGAAATGCAGAAATGACGCCAACGCAGGGGCTGAGACAGGAAGCAGGGAGGCCGGGGGGCCGTGTGAGCAGTGAATATTCTCGGTGCTTTAAAGCCCTTGGGAAGTGGCTCTGGGCAGATCCCCCCTCCTCAATGGGGAAACTGAGGCCATGCAGCAAGGCAGCAAGCCTGAAGGAGAGCGAGGAACTGTGGCTCCTGACCGGGCCTCTTTTGGCTGCGTTCATGGGAAAAACCCAAACTCTGTAAAATAATTTAAAGAGGTTTATTCTGAGCCAAGTGCATGTGATTGCAGCCCAGAGCACGTGTTTCCAAGAGGTTCTGAGAAAATATGCCCATGGTAGCTGCGTTACAGTTTGGTTTTATACTCTTATGGAGACAGAAATTACACTTCAGATCCTAAGTCAGCGTGGAAGGTGTACATCGGTTTGGCTCGAAAAGGCAAACAGCAGGGTGCTTAATAGTTATGGGTGGGTTTAAAGATTCTTTGATTTATAATTGGTTAAAGAAATGAAGCTTTGTCTAATGGCTTGAAATATTTTAAGTTAAGGGTGTCTGTTAATCAGAGACAAGCCACCCGTTTACTGAAAGTAACCTCAGTAAATTGATGGCCGCAGGTACGGTTTAACCTTTGTCTTGCACGACCTGTTCCCTGTTAAAGATTTAGTATCTTATCTTTATAAAGAATAACTCCAAAAGACAGAGGGCATGACAAGGGGTTTCTGACCTTCCTTGTCCTCACAGAGGGCAACTCAGCATTAAGGTTTTTCTGGGTTCCCTTGGCCAAGAGGAGGTGCATTCAGTTGATTGGGAAGGCTTAAGATTTTTAGTTCACGGCTGGTTGGACGTCTTGCCTTGTTGGGGTAAAGTCTTTAAGTCAGTCCCACTGTAGACTTATTCTAGAATCACAGAGCAGGAAGGTCTTTTTTGGAGATCTCTGGGGCAGGTCTTCACCTCTGCAGAGTCACACCTCAATATACCCTCCCATCCTGCGCTGTCAGGAAATAACTTCTTCCTGCTGTTACCATGTTTCTCTCCAAACGAGCCTGGATGGCTGGGGCGGGCACGCGCCCTTGTGTTTCAAAAGGAGAGCCGGAGGATGAGTGGGATTGCTGGTTGTTGGGGGAAGCGAGGGCAGCGGATGCAAATGCTGGGGAAACGGCAGAAAGCTGTGGGTGGGGAATGGGAAGCGAGGCTTCATTCACGTTGTCCACGACTCGTCAGGGCCAGACTTCAGTGTAGTTGTCATGAAGTTGAAAAAAAAAATGAAAAAGAAAAATTAATTCAACCAAATGAGGGCAGAACTTTAAAAAAAAAAAAAATCTACTGATTTCCTTTGTAAGTGGAGAGCCGGGAGGAGCAGACCTCACAGCACGATGAGCCTGCCTTGTTTAACAAATGTTGATTAAGTGAGAATGGAACCAAGAAGGCTGGGCGAAGAGAAAGAAGATGGCTGGGATGGCAAGAGCGACCTCCTATAGATGAAATTTGTTCTTAATCCAAGACCCTAGGAAGGACCCTCAGGAGATTCCAGCATCATCTTTTCTGGACCCCGAACCCTCTAGGTCTGGAGTCAGAGGCCACCTAAGCAGGTGCTACTACAGGCAAACATGCCTCCCATGGCCTTTGCAAACAGACTACTGACATGGCCTGGAGATACCCCGCCTCAGGGACCTCCTCATCCCCACACGGAGACCCAAAGCCAGTCCAGCTTTGGGTCTGGACTGAGACCTGGTCTGAGAAACACCAGGCTGGTGTTTCTCAGGGTGCTCTTCGGTGCTCTCAGGGTGCTCTCAATGCTCCGCTCCCGAGCTTGAGACACCCTGGACTGATCCAAGTCAGGTTTTCCTGTTGCAGGAATTATTAATAATTAATACAATATTAATAGACACTGTGACTTTCTGAGAGTGACACATTTTATGTGACTTTTCCCAAATTTTTTGAGGACAAACCCCTCCTGCCTCTTTTGAGCTTGTGCAGTGAAGACACATTGAAAAGGGCTCTACGATTTCTGCACTTCTACTAAAGGTTCCCTTCCACCCACTCTCCCAGTCCCCTCTCTCCCCTCCCTCATCCCCTCCTAGGTCTCCCTCTTTAGAAGAAGTGGTCAAAGTTAGAAGGCACACCACTGCAGGAGACTCAATTGCTTCTAGGCCAGGCGAGGTGGCTGACGCCTGTAATCCTAGCACTCTGGGAAGCTGAGGCAGGGGGATCGCTTAAGATCAGGAGTTGGGACCAGCCTGAGCAAGAGCAAGACCCCGTCTCTACTAAAAATAGAAAGAAATTAGCCGGGTATGGTGGCACATGCCTGTAGTCCCAGCTACTCGGAAGGCTGAGGCAGGAGGACTGCTTGAGCCCAGGCTGATGCCACTGCACTCTAGCCTGGGCGAGACTCTGTCCTAGAAAACAAAACAAACTCAGTTGCTTCTAGTTTCTGGCATTTTGTTCACTGGCATTTGGCAAAATGGTCCTTGATTCTGTAACAAAAGAGGAATTTGCTGATACTCGACCAGGTGAGACCATCTTTCTCTGTCTAGTTTTGACACTCTCCCCTCCAGACTGCAGAAGAACTTAATTGCCCTCTGATTTATTTGATCATAGGAGATTTCAAAAATATATTTATATAATTTGTGTACTGGGAGTAAGAGATAGAGCCCTATATCAATGCCTAATTCATTTAACTCTAGGGAACAAATATAATCAACTTCCGCCAGACGGCTTTAAGATTTGTAAAGTGTTGGATGAAGGAGCTACTCGATAGTCACTTATATTATTTCATATCCAGGCTGCAGCCCTCCCAGAAGGTGATGGTGCTGGAAGGAAAGGCTGCCCGGGCGGGTTGCAGCCAGCTGCCAGGAAGCTGGGGCTGAGGCCTGGCTGGACGGGGGCCAGGAAGCTCATTTGCTGCACTCTGTCCTGCTAATGTCGGCTGTTATTTTATTCAATCACAGTCCCTCCCCCGCTCACGGCTCACTGCTGCACCCGAGATGCCTCCCAAATTCCTGTTCCAGCTACAGCTAAGTTTACCACTTCTGCTGCCAGCTTCTAGCACCAGCTTCCCACACCTGGCCCACTTTAAAAAAAAAAAAAAAATTTCATCTATAGGAGGTCATTCTTGCCATCCCAGGCATCTTCTTTCTCTTCGCCCAGCCTTCTTGGTTCCATTCTCACTTAATCATCATTTATTAAACAAGGCAGGCTCACTGTGCCATGAGGTCTGCTCCTCCCGGCTCTCCACTTACAAAGGAAATCAGTAGATTTTTTTTTCTTTAAAGCTCTGTCCTCATTTGGTTGAATTAATTTTTCCTTTTCATTTTTTTTTTAACTTCATGACAACTACACTGAAGTCTGACCCTGACGAGTCGTGGACCACATCTGCCAGCTGCCTTCAGAATACACTCTTTCCCTTTGGAATTTCCTTCTCATCCCAATGCTGACAATGCCCGTGCCCTTCGGAAGACCTGTCTTCCCACGCTCCTGCAGACACTGTGGAATTCCTCAGTGCTCAGTCCCAGGGCAGAGTCACAGGACTTCAAGTTTCTGAGCAGGGCGGGTGTCTTGAGAATGGCAGCAGAGACTCGGTTTGGGCTGACAATCTCATATTGCAGATCAGGAAACAAAGGAACGATTCAGTTCTTATGAAAACTTGCCAGATTTCCATGCAATGGTTTCCTTCTTGAAATCACTTTTTTTCTTTCCATCATAGAAATGAACTCAGAGGAAAATGAATAATTGCTGGCCTGCTCAGAACAATCAGTTCCCCACAAGCAAGGGCGATCCTGTATGAATCTATTAATTTTCATTTCCAGGGTTTTCAGATGTTGAACAAATGTTAATGTAATCTGCAACACTGCTCTGTTATAATTAAACAACCTCCTACTGCCTAAACTGGCAAAGCACTCCATCGATCAGTAATAAATTTGGTCCTTGGGAGATTGCTTTTATGTTTGTTTGCCACTTGGGAAAATGGCCACAAACCTTTTGTAAGATTTCTTGCTGCTGCTCTTTTCCGGGTTACAATAATTATAATTCTCATGTTTGATGATGGTTCAACGCACGTGTGCTTGAAGGGGAGTGAGTAGGGGCAGTCTCCAACTATGAATCAAATGCATTCAGTTCAATAAACATGTCCTGAGTTCCTTTGCAACACCATTCTGTGCACAAGTTATGAAGTACCCTGTGTATACTAGGAGCTAGTTGCAATGTTTAAGATGCGGGTTCCCCCATAATTTTACTCATGTCTTGTGTTATCTGTTTTCCTTTTCTGCAAAATGGGGAGGTTGGATTCCTTCCAGGCCTGATAAGCTAGAATCTGCTACTTATACACAGCAAATAGGAGGCCCTGATGAATTCCTAGTCCTTGCTTCCCTCCTTGCCCAGATGTTGGAGCTATGGGGCTGCCACATGGAGGCCAGTCCTTGCCCCAGACCCTTAGGACCAAGCCAGCCCTGAGGCAAGGAGGCACACCAGCTGTCAGTAATCTATCACCCCCGTGGCTCTGCCACTGTCCAGATGCCAAGGCTTTGCCTTAGTTTTTTGAGAGATGGTTTCCACATTGCGCCTGGATTCATGGGTTCAATTGCACAGAATACATTTGAACTAGTTTAAGCAGAAAGGGATATATCACAGGCTACTAAATGCCTCATGGAATCCTTGGAAAAGCTGAAGAAACAGACCCTGAGAGGAGCCCCTTGGAGCTGCTCTCAAAGCCGTCTCACGGAATCTGGCTGCATTTCCACCCACGAAGCTGCCTGCAGAAGCAGCAAACAGCCCCCACATCTGCTGCCTCTGCTCTCCCCACCTAGTGAGTAGACACCTCAGGCCCTGCTTTCCGCCACTTGACTGTTCCACATTAAATCTCCCTCATTTGTAGCAAGAGTGGACCCTAAGTGATGTCTAGAACCCTAGATCCTGAGGACCCTAGGGAATGTGGCTTTCACCCGCCCAGCCTCTGCAGTCCGGGAAGAACCAGGGGTGTGTTGGAAGAGACGCCAGGTAAGCTGGCCCTCAGATTTGTCAGTTTCTCAAGCGGTAACTTGGCCCTTGTCTACATCCATTTTTTATCTCTGTAGACTGCTTAATCCCCCAGAGCTCTAGAACCTGTTTCTGCTGACTGGAAGCCAGCTGGGAACCAGCTACCTGCCGACAAATTCCAATCCTATTACTGCTTTGTATTGACACTTTATTTTGCACAGTTCCTAATTGTCAGTAAAGCACCTTTTCTCCGCACCACCCCTCTGCACAGTTACCCTTCTATAAAGTGAAACCCGCTACAGCCACAGTGGATCGTCCCAGGAATAAGCAAGTCCCTATGCTCAGCCAATCAGATCTCGTGAACCTGTGGGCCGGGCACCCACATGAATGAGAACGACTCTGCTGGTGGCTGACATTGTACAAGGAAATCTCAGAGCGCTCGGGGGCTGTGAGTTCTGCCTCTCAGAGCTGTCCCCCATGAGAGTAAAGAAGGAAATTGATGAAAACACAGAGGAAAGCCAGGAATTGGAGTGTCCTGGGGCCATTTTCACCTCTGGTCTCAGTTTCTCCTACATCCCAGCCACATGCCAGCTTTGGCATGAGATACCATCTTCCTCCTCCTCCTCAGCCTACTCCATCTGAGGATGATGCGGATGACGACCTTTATGATGATCCACTCCCACTTAATGAACATTTTCTCTTCCTTACGATTTTCTTAATGACATTTTATTTTCTCTAGGTGACTATTGTAAGAATCCAGTATCTAATGCATATATAAAATATTTGTTAATTGATGTTAATGTTACCAGGAAGGCTTCCAGTCAACAGTAGGATATGAGTAGTTAGGTTTTGGGGGAGTCAGAAGTCATATGCAGATTTTCGACTGCTGGGGCTGGGGTCGATGCCCCTAACCCCTGTGTTGTTCAGGGGTCAACTGTAGTACATATTTATTGAGCAATTTGAGGGGGACTCTTTGATTATCTCCCTTTCTTCTGGACCATTCTCATTAGCCTACACACATATGATTTCTGCTAACTTACATACACACACACACAAACTTCTCCTGACCTTGCCGATTCTTAGAGCTTTCACCCTATTCCTTGGCTCAGCTTCAATAGAATCATCTGCACTTCTGTCACCAGTTCCTCTCCTCCCATAGCCTCTTTCACAGATCCCTCCCATCAGGGTTTCCCCCTGCTCATGGCTGACCCCAGCCCTCAGCCTCACCTTCGGTCACCCCACCTCCCCAAAGCGCTGTCTTCACTCGCCTGCAGTGTGGCTTCCTTTCCAGCTCACCAGCTGCCATCCCAGTGTCCTCTGTGGTTTCCTCATGTTCCCAACATCTTAGTATTTGTGCCACTTCTTGGCCTCTCTGCTTATGTTCCCTCCTTCACCCTTTATCTGCTCTTCTGCTACTCTAGGGGACTCACAGTCTGTTCCCCCACATCCGAGCTGGTGAGCTTCAGGCTGGACACCGCCACTTGGAGGCCCTGGTGGGAGGCTGGGGATGGGGGCCTTCGTGGTGTCTCCAGCAACGTGCATCTTCTGTCCCTACCCCCTGGGGGCAGCGGAAGCCCAGTTTCTGTTGGGTGAGCCCAGCCCCAGGTAACACCTCCTCCTCTTTATTCCTAGACCTCGTGATTGTCTGAGGAGAAAATCTGATGGAATCTGCAAAAAAAAGCTATTAGAATTAATGAGTTTAATATGGATGATTGCAAATACATCTTGCTAAAATCACTCAAATCAAATTCTTAAATAAGGACTCCCCATTAATGACTTTTCCTATAATACACTGAGTTAGGGAAATAGCAGTTACTGATATCTCGAGAATGAATGAACTCAGGTTTTGCATGGATTACCTTAGAGACAACGTGGTCACAGATTGAGAAACTGAGTGCAGTAGGCCATCTAGTCACCCCAGTCATCTCCAGTTCAGTGCTATTGAGATTTCATTTTCATGCAGTCAAGAACAACACTTTTCTGATCCCAGTGAACTTTCAGGGTGGGAGCCTTTAAAGTAATGTTCTGACACAAAATTAGCATGCTGTTCTTTTTTATTTGATGTTTCAAGTTTAGGATGCCTGTCAGTTTCTGCACAAGAATTGTCTACAGCAATAGCTCTCAAAGTTTGATTCCTATTAGAAATGAAATTTCTCAGGCTCCACCTCAATCTACTTGAGTCAGAAACTCTGCAGGTGGCATTGGGATTCTTTATTTAACACTCCTTTTAGGGGATTCTGATGCCTGCTAGACCAGAACCACAGTCTACACAAGCTTGGGGTTTGGAAACAAATTCACTTACGAGGTCACTGTTACTGCCTGAACTAAAAGCTAATTCCCTGAGCTAAAATTGGGAACCTGTTCATGTTCCCTGCTTTTCACAGTTTTGTTCTTTCTTTAACTTGTTTTCTCTCTCTCTCCATCTCCCCTCCTGCCCCTCCCCTCCCTCTTTCTCTTTCTCTTTTCCTTTCTTTCCCAGGCAACTTTTAGGGGAGGCACACTAAAATTTAGATAATAACATACACTATTCATTTCTAGTAATCATCAAAAGTAGAGTTAATAAATGTATTTTTATGTTAAAACAATGCATTTACTAATCTAGTAATAAAAATGAAGTAAATACACACACAGAGAGAAACATAAACCCAGAGGGTTTTTATCCATATAACGAGGAGGGAAAGAAGCCAGATGCAAAATAACACAATATGATTCCATTTATATACAATTTAAAAATAGACTAAACCTAACTCTACTGTTCAAGGATGCATAGACACGTGGTCAAACCATAAAGAGGGTGCAGAGTAGGATTATTTTAAAGTTCAAATAGTGGTTACTGCTGGAAAGAAGGGCAGTGTTTGAGTGGGGAAGAGATTTATGGGCAGGGGGCTCTGAGCACCCAGGAATGCTCTATTTGTTGGTGTGAGTGGCTGCATCCTATTCTTGTTGCAGATACACTATATTCTGAGAACAGTACGGCACAGCAGTTAGAAAGAGTTGGGGGCACCCAGCTGAGGGAACCTAGGAATTCAGGCAAGTGAACTGCCCGGAGTAGAGCTGTCCCATAGAATTATAATGTGACTCAATTACATCATTTTAAACTCTCTAATAGACTTTAAAAAAAGTGAAATGGAAGAGGTTGAAATTAATTTTAGTAACATTTTATTTAACCCAACATTCCAATATACTATCATTTTAACATGTAATCAATATAAAAATGTATTAATGAGATATTTTATGTTCTTTTAATTTTTGATGCTAAGTCTTCACAATTTGATATATATTTCACATTTAAGCATGTCTTCATTTAGATGCACCACATTTCAAGTGCTCAGTAGCTGCCAGCAACCTGTGGTGGCTGTGTCATACAACTTGGTCCACAGGGAGCTGCAGTGAAGCCCACAGGCTCATTTCAAAGCTGCCCCGACTCCCTCGAGAATGTACTTTCCAGCCCAGCTCCTGTCTCCCTGCATGCTGTTTCAGAAACGTGCCCCCCAGCGGTCTGGCCTGCTGAATGGTGGATCCTGGCACATTGTTCCATCCCAGATCCCGGCTCAGCACCGGCCCTCTCTGCATGATTTCCCCTCTTGGACGTCATCTGTGTTATTGCATTTGCTCCCAGTCTCCACCCTTTGGAAGTGATGCTTCCCCAGGGCCTCTCCTCAAGGGCCCTGGTTCTGTGAGCATCATTCTTGGCCTCCACTTAAGACCCTCAGCCTTGCCACACCAGTTTGGCTAGCCCAGGCTGCTGCCCAGCAGACCAGCTTCGTAATCTGGCTAGAAATGCTGCAGCCCCAAGGTTTCATGAAAGGTTGGAAGGTGCTCGTCCTTGTTACACTGAATACTGGGGCTGGCAGGCAGCCAGCTTATCTCTAACTTCAAACTCCCTGTGGGGTATGGGCTCCTGGTCACACTGCCTCAAGAACTGACATAGCTTGGGGCTGCCGTGTCTAGGGCCTGACCTCTGGGCCATTGCATGGGTAGAGAGAAGGCAAGGCCAGGAGACATGCAGCAGGGGCCAAAGGAGGAGACATAAAAGACACCCCCTGTGCTCCCTGGGGGTGGAGGGGTGGAGTGAGGAGGCCCAGGATCTGCCCGCTCGGGAGCCTCACGGGATGGACCCGGCAGGTGTGACTGGTGAGTCAGCCCTGGGCCCCTGCCATCCTCCCCTGACTTACAGCTCACACAATAGCTCAATTGTGTCTTTGCACTTAGCTTTGGCTTGGGTTCCAACCCAGGGACTCAGCCCAGGACCTCTCGGGACAGAGAGAAACTGCTATGAGAGAGGTCTTTGTGCAAATCTGTCCTGCAGGAAGGAGGCCCAGGGGTCACGGTCAGTGTGGCTGTGCCTGACAACTGCACAAAAGGAAATGGTCTAGGGGACTTGCTTGGACTGATGGCCTCTGGGTGTTGGAAAGTGATGAGAGAAAAGTATGTCAAATAGGTGGAAATTTTCTGTACGTTTGAAGTGGAGGTTCAGACCCTAAGAGTCTGAAGTCCAACAGAGGTTAGCAAAGTCTCAAGATACTGCAATAATTTTTAGCCAAATGTATAATTTGAATGTAAGGTACTTACCTATTTGTCTGTTGTCATCACACGTAGAGACCAATTTGAGACTGTTTGAAAACAAAAATTAAGGGTTGTTTAGGTCAGCTGAAAGTCTTCTAGAGTTGATACCTCAGTTTCTCCTGGAGAAAAGTTTAGACCCATTTTTGCAGAAGCTGAAATTTCTGAACAGTTATGACATATATTAATCTATTATGGGAGTGCTTTCACTAAAGCTTGTTTTGACCCAGGGCATAAGGGAATACTAGCTTATTGCTGTGAAAAAGGAAGTTAAAACAATGCCCAGAAAGAGATGGGGGTGCTAAGAACAGTGGAGCCAACTTTTGTGCCCAAAGAGCCAAATGACAATATCTCCTCAAGGACACCAGCTTGCAAGGGTGCTTCCTAGTCTTAGTGTTAGGGGTGCTTGTACCATGGATTGAGAAATAATTCTCAAAGATTAAGATAGATTCTGAAGCAAGAAGTTTATTTTACTTGCCAAGGGAGGAAAGGGCACAGCATGAAAGGAAGAAAGAATGCCAGCTCCGAGGATGAGTGGCTTGGGCTTTTACTGGGGTTCTAGAGAGCAGAGCAGTTGTTGTTGCAAAATGATAATGAAAGGTGGTTGTTTCCAGAGCACTTGTATTCTGTTGGGCTGGGTTTATCTCACTTTTTGGGATGCAGTCTGGCAGATGCTGAGGAGCTACATGCCCTTTTCTGTTTGTTCAGTACTCTTCCAGTTCTGCAAAATGAGCCCTTAAAAAAAAAAGACAAGTTAAGCCACAGGTGTTCAAGCAAGAAGCAAGCAAGGGGGGCCAGCACACTTTGTGTGCAGTGATGTTTTAATGTTAGATGATTTACTAGCAATGCCATCCTTTCACCTAGCATCTTGTATGCTAAAGGAAATAGGTAGCTGAAGGGTTTTTAACTTAATATTGTGTTAAGACCCTAAAAGTATAGCCTCTGTGGTCCCAGCTTTCCCTGGCCTGCGTGCTCCATGTTGTGACATCACCAGGGGTGGCTCTGATTTTTCTAGCTTCATCCTATTCACTGACACTGGGTTTCCAGACCCCCTTGGAGTCTTGCCTGGTTATTTCCAGAGACACAGGTGAGTGTGTGTGGACCCATCATATTCTTCCAGCAAGGCCCTTGTTGTCGGTGTCCACTGCCCCAGTCTCACTGCATCTATAGGGATGCCATTGTCTTCAGCGTGTGTCCCCAGTGGGCTCAGAGGGGACCCACACTGGGTGAGGACCCTTCTCAGACAGATGTCTCCTTTTCCAAGTCTCCTCTCCCACCCCTCCTTCATTCTCATTCTGTCAGATGCCCTCACGCAAACCCAGCCTGCCTCACCTCCGTTCATATATTCACAGACGATTCTGAGCCTATGTCATACATTAAATAAGGGGCTGCCACTACTGACAGATTCACTTGAGAACCTAAACTCTGGGGAAACTCTCTAGGTGTAATGGGAGGCAAAACTGGGTTCTTTGTATCTTGTGGTTCTGGCAGGAGCCCCAGTGGCTGAGAACAATCCAGTAGGTGCCACCTCCTAAGATGTGTCCTAAAGCAGAGAGTGTGGGGACTGTGGAGTTGGTTCTGCTACATCACCCATGAAGTCCTCAAGAGAGGGGGTTGGTGGAGGAGGTTGGGGGTGAGGAATATTTGGGAGCATGTTATGCTTCCCTTATCCCAGCTAAGTGATTTGGACTTCATAAAGACCACGGGAGAACTGGACATCGTGTCCCCTAGGGTTTAGGTTCTTATCTGCTAAGCCCAAAGGCTAGAGCTCTCTGTGGTGGGAGTACTGTGCACTTGTTTAGAGTGTAAAGTTAGTGACCCTGTAGACAGGAGCCAGCCTGGGCTCATCCTGGAGGGGTCCCACTGAGGCGGACTGCCTGGGAGTGAGGAAGCCTGCCCAGGAGGCTCAGAGAGCCAGCCGGAGGACAGACGCCACCCAAGCCCCCAGCAGGTGCCCTGCAGGAAAGAGAGCCAGCAGTCAGAATCCAGCCAGGGGCCGATTCCAACAGGACCAGCGGGGAAAGACAGCCCCTCTGCACTCTGCTTTCTGCCATCAGAGGGAGGCACAGGGAAGGGGCCACCGCAAGTCCTTCCCTCTGTAGGCTTCCCAGCTGGTAGCAGACCCACGCTGGGGTCACCTTCAGCTAGACCAAATCTCAGAATCTGGCTGGATGGGAACTTTTGATTATGAAACAAGACTGGTTTTGTGACTGAAAGGGTTGACAATATTGGGAGACCTGCTCCCAATTTCATACACAGGCAGGAAAGAGGGAAAAAGAGTTGGTTTGAGGGAGCAACAGAATGGGTGGGGGATAAATAAAGGAGTTTTTCTGCCTGCCCCGTTACAGACAGTTACTGACAGTTAATCTGCAAGGGGCAATTAAAAGCCATCCCCGGCACAGGTGTGAAATGCCAGTTAGAGGCCAGCTCCACCCTGCCGAGAGCTCCACTCGCTCGATCTGTATCTGCACACGGACGACTGTGGGTGCTATCAGTGCCCTACAGTCAGTGCTGAGCACACCGTGTGTCACTAAAACTCTTATCTCTGAACATCAGGATCCATGAGGTGTGGCAAACACCTGAGACCCAGTGCGAGAACAGAGGCTTCCACTTCCTGTCTCGCACTCGTTGGGGCGGGCCCCAGACAGTCCCACAGCAGAGCAGCCGTGGAGGCAGCCCCACGGCACGACTTGAGTGGCGCTTCTCTGTCGTTCTCCTTCCCTCCCTGCCTCTCTTCGCCTGCGTACCTGAACTTATGCAGCAGGCAAGATGCATGGCTGATGCAACTCCACTTACATGTCACATATTTTTATTTATTATTATACAGATAACCCATTTTACTGTGAGAAGAATCAGAAAACACAATACATACAAAGAAAAAAAGCTTTTGCCACCCTTAGCTGATAGGTGCCCCATATCTTTAATGAATTGGCCCATTTCTAGATCCGTGAGTTTTAGCCATGAGAGTCCTGCTAAGAGGGACACGGATTCCATGTGTTTATACCACCTCTCACCCCTCCTTTCCTGTCCTCTCAGTTCCTCACGTCACTTGTTTCCCTGTTGGTTAACTTTGCAACTTTAAGCAACTTGCTTGTACTTTTAACCACCATCCAGCAACTGTGGAAAGACTCCTGGGCTCCCCTTCAGCAATTGTCCCCTGTTTGCTGATCAACTTTATTTTATTCTCTGTAAGTTTACTTGGGCATTGTCAAGGTTGACAACATTTCATGACATCAATGGCCACTGTATTTTCCAAACGCCTCCCATCTCGTGACTGTAGCATTCTCCCAAATCCGAAAGCGTTAATTTTACTCACTTTAAAGTGAGTATTTCTTGAATTAGCTCTGTTTCCTCAGTTTGTTCTATTTGTAGACTTTAGAGCTTCTCATCATGTTTGTTTTCTTTCGGGTTTGATAATTATTGGTTGTTCAGTCGCCCACATGTTGAAAGCTAGTTTTGTTTCCCAGCACCTACCTCAAGGGATAGGTAGGATCCCAGAACCCATCAGTCCAGAGTCGGGGAGGCACCCACAAGCCACACCCGGTATGCTACACCCTTGCTTCAGATGCCTGTGGATAATTTAGACAAAGTAGTGGATGCCGCTAGACCTGGTGTTCTAAATCAAGAATGTGCTGAGAATATGGCATGGGCTCACTTGATGCAGGAGCTGGAAACCAGGAAAGAACTTGACTGCTTAAAATGGCTATAAACCACCAGAGAAGGTGGACCTGGAAGGCTCCTTGAGAGCTATCTCAGCCAGAAAGTATCACATACTCTTCCAGCCACAGCAGGCCTTTGTGGCATCATGCTCCACGTCTGGAAGTAGACATTCATTCAATATTTACTGAGCACCTACTTCACAATGGGCACTGTGCTTCTCTCTGGGGTTGCAAAGACAAATACAACACACGCTGCACAAGAGGCTCACCACCTGCAGGAGGGGAAGACACGTACACAGTGCAAGTGTTGCCACAGCAACACACACAGATCCCTGGGAGCACGCGTGGGGGGAGTAGCTTGTCCAAGCTGAGGAGGGGGATGTCCAGCCCCGCAGATGGGAGATTCCTGGACTGAATCCTGAAGATGACCTGGAGGAGGTAAGAGAGAGTGGCGAGTAGAGGTGCACAGGTGAACTTTCCAGGCAGAAGCGGGAGCGTGGCGAGCCCAGGTGTCTGAAGACAGTGTGGCATGACTGGAGGGCTGGACAGTTAAGGCTGCTGAGGTGGACGGAGCTGGTCCCCTCCATGGAGGGACTCGGAGTAGAGAGAGTGAGCAGGGACATGGGGTGTGCCTAGTGCTATGTTTATCCAGTACTGCATAACAGACATCCGAGACAGCGGCTTAAAGCAAGAACAGTTTCTTATTTTGCTCACAGTCTGCAGTCTGAGCAGAGCTCATCAGGGAGGCTCACTTGCTCTGCATGGCATTGCTAGTTGGCTGGACTGAGGGTGGGAGGATCTGCTTCTAAGCTCACGGTGCTGGTGGTCAGTGCTGAGAGGGACCAGAGACCTTGCTCCTGTCTATGTGGGTCTCTCCATGGGCCTGTCCTCCCTCACAGTGGAGGCTGTGTTCCCAGATTCAGGCAAAGCTGCAGCACCCTTTGGACCTCACCTCAAAGGTCACGTAGCATCATTGCTGCCTCACTCTATTAGTAAAGACAGATCCAATGGCCACGCAGTTTCAAGGGGAGGGGACCTAAAAACTCCACCTCTTGGTGGTTGAGTGGCAAAGTTCTGAAAGAGCATGGGGGACCGGCCATTTTTAAAAAATCTCCCACCCGTAGCAACTGCGCGGAAGACAGAGAGGAAGGGGCCGAGGTAGGGAGAGCCACTGGGAGACTTATTTGAGTGAGAAAGGGGCAGAGTGGGGAGACGAAGGTGTATTCCAGAGTCTCTTAGTCTCTGGGAGTCAGAAAGGGAGGCTCATAAATGATGGAGCCGCAGTCAGCCACGACCCGTCTTGCCCGGCAGGCTGGACACCTCGTCCTCTGCAGGTTCAGGCTGGAGGTGTCGGTGCTCAGCTCCCGGCCTCAGGGCCAGGCTCTGCTGTGGATGGTTGTGAGGTTGGGATTTGGGAGCTGTTTGTGTGTGCTGTGTCCACATTTGTTGGGGCCGTGGTTTTCCTGGTACTGAGGAAGCCTGGAGCGCCACTCATAAGAGCTCCTGGTCTCACGGGATAGTGAGGTACACCGCATGGACCAGTTTTTCCAGATGACTCTCAGCACTGTGCTACCCACAAAAACAGGCCGTCTCCAGAGACTGCTGCCAAGGGGGAGCTTCTGCCTGACAGAGAACGAGAAGGTCTGGTCCACCCTTAAAAAGTGGAAACTCCTGATGCTGACCTTCGGAGGGAGTAGAGAACCCTCACTCTGAATGCCTGGCCATATTCAGTTGCAGACCAAGAACATTCAAGGTAATATTCTAGAGTGCTGAAGAACATTCCAGATGCTTCCTGAGAATGTGCTTGTTTTCAAGTCCATGAACCTTCAGAAGTTTGCCATCTTCTCCTTCCCAGTCACGATCATGTATCCGTCTCTTCCTCTTCCAGCAACACTCACCTTCCTCTCCCCTCACCTAGTGCTCTGCCAATGCAGGATGACCCCTCACCTCTCACTCCCACTGGCGATGAGTGGGCTCCTTCCAGGCTCAGACCTGTGATCTGGGCTTGGGCCCTGTTATCATGGTGCCTAAGCAACTGAGCTGCACAGCCGGCAGAATTCCGCCATCTCAGAGACCCATGTTAGTGTGTGGGGACTACCAAGACATGCCCATGAAAGGAAATTCAACCTTTGAAGGAATCAGTACTGCAAGTTGGCAAGCAAAGAATCAGTACTGCAAGTTGGCAAGCAAAGCTGCCCCATGCCCCTTCCTGATGCCAGCAAGAATGAGTCTTCAAAAACCTGAGCCGCTTACCATGGTGCATGCCAATCAAAAAACGGTCCATCCCAGGGATCCATTTGAGGTGTTGTGGCTGTTCTTTGCACTCCTTGCTGTCCAGCGCTCCTCCTATGTTGTGCCCACCATCTCTCTATGCCTCCATTTTGTTGCTTGTAAAATAAGAGCCTGGGTCCAGGCCATCTCTAAGGTACCTTCTAGCTCAGAACGTTCCATAAGTGTGTTTCCACATTGTATTAGTCACAATTCTCCAAAGAAACAGAACCAGTAGGATATATACATTAATAGATATATAAGAGGAGATTGGCTTGCATGATTATGGAGGCTAAGAAGTTCTGCAATCTGCCATCTGCACACTGGAAACCAGGAAATCCAGTGGTGTAATTCAGTCCAAGTCCAAAGGCCGGAGAACCCGGTTGTGCCAGTGGTGTAAGTCCTGGATCCGGAAGGCCTGAAAACCTGGAACTCCAATGTCTGAGGGCAGGAGATGGATGTCCCAGCTCAAGAAGACAGAGAAGTCGCCTTTCCTCTGCCATTTTATTCCACCCAGGGAGACTGGATGGTACCTGCCCATGCTGGTGACATGTTCTTTCCTCAGTCTACTGCTTCAGATGCTAACCTCTTCTGGAAACATCCCCATAGGCACATCCAGAAATAATGTTTAACCAGATATCTGGGTGTCCCTTGGCCCAGTCAAGTTGACACATAAGATCAACCCTCACACACACCTTTCCAAGACAAAGAACCAGTAGATCTTGATCCTGGCAGGAGTGCAAGCCTTTGAACATACATTTTGTAAGAGCAAGAATTGGCCTAGGCCATCCAGATGAATCCAGTTTCTTGACTGTCTTCTCTCCAATGACATTTTCCTCCTCTCCTTGGCCACCAACTGCACTGCCTCCAAATTTGCAGTTCACACATCCTTCCAATTCATTTACTTAATCTTTCCCTCTCACTAAGACCTCCCAATTCATTAATCCCTGGCATTTTCTCTTTTTTCATCAATTCCTCTTTATTTTCTCCTTTTATCAAATTTAGCTCCCATGGTTTATTTTTGTAACTATAGTAGAGGCTATTTTATCCAATGTGATTTGGTCAAGCAATTGGTAATTTAAGTAAAAAAGTCACCAATCTTTTGAGTTAGGCTGAGGCCTTTCCTCTGAAAGCAGTTCTGCTGGTTAGAGTTCTGCATTGCTGTTTCCGCGTAAGTCGCTATAAAGCCCCCTCTACAATTTCCAGTTTGGTTTTCTTTAAAACGGAGTGAGCACAGAATGACATTTGGAAGCAATCTAGCGCAGTTATGTTCTTACAGCAACATGTAAGCCCGAAATAACAGGTGTTAGAACACCTGTAAGGCCAGAACAAACAGAACTGCCGCGTGTTACATTCTCAGCGGAGCATGGGTGCTCAGGAGTGGAACCATCTGGTGGGTGCCGCAGCCCATAAGTTCAATAAAACTCTCGTGCTCCTGGAAGGCTACCCCACAGCCTCTTCTCCCACCCAAGCCCCACCACCTCGGCCTTCTCAGCCCATCCCTTTTAGCTGACGGCCCTGCCTCTGTCACTGGAAGGAACTTAGAACTAGACAATGCCATGGGAGATTCAACTGGGTGCCTGATAGCTACGTAAGAGTTGCAGCCCTAGCTGGAGGACAGATATGAAAAGAATCCCCCATAGAATGGGCCAGAAAACAGGTACAGTGCATCTAATAAAGTGCAATGATTGCCAATTGCCATGACTAGAGGAACAGCAACTGGGTCACTGGACTCCAGGGACATGGCTGGGAACACCTGCTGGAAGAGGCCAGTGCAAGCCCAGGAAGGGCTCACATTAAACCTTCCCTGGGGAGTCCCAGGCAAGAACCTAGCCAGTGTCTGAGCTGAAGACCTTTCTGTTTTGTTTTGTTTTGTTTTTTTTTAATGAAAAATCCCAGCAGCTGAGAAGGCTAATCTAGAAACCTCCTAAGAAAGTCAAGCCAACATTGTCAGGGATAACAATGATTTCTTTTATAAATAAATATTTCTTAATCCCAGGAAGATTTTAAATTAAATGTAGAAATATTTAAGAGAATCAAATTGACAACATTAATATTTTTGAGATTAAAAAATCTGGGCATATTTGGTAGTTTATATACTTATAAAATTTAAGAGAATTTGGCCGAATTTAAAATGTGTAATTAAGCCTAGAGCTTTGAATTTAGGTTGGAATCTTACCAAATGTACAGCATCGGAGCATTTAAGAGAATTTAAGACTCACCATATTTATCAGAATGCCAAGGCTTGCTACTTAAGTACTTGGATAGGTTTGTTTGTTAATTAGATAGCTTAAGTACTTCAAAAAGGAAATGGAATTAATAGATATATAAATGCAGTTTAAAATACTTAAAAGAGTTTAATTCCATTTATTTAATTTCATTTAAAAATGAAACTAGACATTAATCCAAGTAATTAAAAGGAATTGCTAATGCTAGGTTTATAAATAGAATAAGAGGATTGGTACGCCGAATTTAAAAATTTAAGGAAGAACGGGGGTTTGGCAATTGTATCTTTATTTTTTAAAACTCAAATAATTTCCTTTTAGGTAACCATTTCTGCATGCAAAAGCCATGCTTCAGGACAGGAAACCCTCCGCTGACAGCCTCATCCTTCCTGGCGGGATGGAGAATGTCCATCAGACATCAGATGGGCCACCATGCTTGCTGGCCAGCTGGATCCACCATGCCTTCTTCCTTCCAGGTAGCAACAGTCTTGCCCTGTTTTTGTCATTCTCCGGCCCTCTGACTTGAGCTTGGGGCCCCTCCCCACCCCTCCTTGGGCACCCGGTCCCACCATTAGCTCTTCCCTCTCTGGGATTGTGCAGCCAGCATGCCAGCGAGCTCTGGAGTCTCATCCCAGGACACACTCCCGAGCCCTCCAGCTGTCCTGCTTTCTTAGCCCCCAAATTCTCCTCTCCATCCTTCAATCTGGCTCTGACCCTCCACCCAAACTGCTTCATGTTGAGGACAGTGGCTTTTCTGATGCTATCCCAGGGGGAGCTTGTCTCCCTCCTCATCTGACTTGACTTCCAATTCACATTGTCATTGCAGTTATGATGTGAGATTCGGTTCTAATGGTATGACATTTTCTCTACGTCTTATAAAAATTTCACAATAGTCATACCCATTAGAATGGGTACTATCAAAAAAGCAGAAAATAACAAATGTTGGTGAGGATGTGGAGAAATTGGAATCCTTGTGCGCTGTAGGAGGGAATGCAAAATGGCACAGCTGCTATGGCAGTATGGCAGTTCCTCACAAAATTAAAAATAAGATCACCATATGATCCAGCAATTCCACTTATGGTTACATATCCAAAAGAATTAAAGGCAGAGACTCAGATATTTGCACACTCATGTTCACAGCAGCATTGTTGGCAATAGCCAAAAGGTGGACGCCGCTCAAATGTCCACTGAAGGATGAACAAACAAAATGCATGTCCAGACAATGGAGTATTATTCAATCTTAAAAAGGAAGAACATTTTGAGACATGCTACAACATGGATGAAGCTTGAGGACATTATGCTAAGTGGTTCCACTTATATGAGGTACCTAGAGTAGCCAAATTCAGAGTCTTCAGAGGGAAGACAGTATATTATAGGAAGGCTGCACAGTTAAAAATTACTACTAGCAGAAAGCAGTAAGAAAACAGACGAAATTCCTGGCAGTTGAGGAAGCTGTGTACCGGGGATCGGGATGGAGGGGGTGGATAGGGACTCATGAAGGATGGAGGTGGAGCTGGGGTTGCAGAGTGAAGGGTTGGGGTGCATGAGAAAGGCAGGTGAGCCTTTGGCCCGAGCGATGATAATGAGGAGAGCCGTGGCATCAAAGAGAAGTAGGACTGGTTTGACTAAATGCCAAAGAGGACAGGACACCATCTAGAATTTTGCAAGAAAAAAATGTGATGCATGAACCATAGCCAGCCAAGTAAGCAGTTTTTCTTTCAAGGGCAATATAAAGACATTTTCAGATATGAAAGAACTCAAAGTACACTGTTCTTTCCTCTCAGGTTGATTCATTCGGTGCTATTAGCCTAATACTTATTGAGGACCTACTAGGTGCCAAACACTGTTGTGTTTAGGTTATATCAGTTAGCAAAACAAATACCCCTGCCCGTGTGGGACTTCATTCTAGCTGTGTGTGCATGGGTTGACAGAGAGTAGACAATGACCATGTAAATAAGTAACTTATCCAATGTTAGAAGTTGATATTAATATTATTAATTAATGATTAATAATACTACTGGTGAAAAATAAAAAGGTGGGCAGGTTCCAGTCTTAACAGGGCAGTCAGAAGACTTCATTGAGAAGGTTCTCAAAATTTTTTTCTAGATCATCTGTAATAGATTAATGAATTCAGATAATTGACTTCATTACATTTTCAAATTTGCCAATCATGTTAATAAGCATTTTTTGTGAAAATATTGACTAAGATACAATTATTTTCTAAACCATCAGGAAACCAAACAACATCTAGAGCATAAATCTTTCTCCTAAATATTTTTCTACAACCGCTACAACCAAATGAGCATCTATTTTTATTCAGCCAATTTGTCCATGCAATTTAAAATATACAAAACCTTTCTTTCCATGTATTTTTCGTTCAGATGATTCATACCTACTGTAGAAAATTTAGGCTATATTAAAAAGTGTGAAGAGAATAAAAATGTCTCTAATTCCTCCAAGTGATTTCTAGATAGCTGTGATCAATATCACCTTCCCCACTTCAGAAAAGAAGCCACCCTAAAGATTTTCCACAACGATAATCAAAGGCTACTGCACAGCATATGACTGGACCGTTCTCAAAGACAAATTCCAAAAGCACTTTTAGCAAAGATGGCACCCCTGACCCTCCAACACCTAAAAGCAGCCACTATGATAGAAGTAACATGATTTGGATACTATTCGGATGTCTACATTCTGGCTGGGCAAAATTTTTAGTTGGTTTCATTACCTCAAGTCTTCCCTAGTGTATTATTCTCTGCTCTTCATGGCCCTGGACAGGAACCCCTCAGCACTTGCAAAAATGTGTACTGTCAGAATCTGGATTCCACATGCGGCTAGATGGAGTTCTAGGTTGAAGTCATTTGAACAGTGTCTCTATGATACTATAAACGTGTGGTCTGGAATCTCAGATTACTCACTACTGGCTTCATTTAGACAACAATTTAGTGCATTTACCTATTTTTTCCTTTTCATTAAGCTCATTTAATAAGCTGTACAAAGATGCTAAGCATTTTATGTTATGTAAAGCAGTTTAAGTTGTCTAAATGTATAATAATGCATAACAACTATAACATCATCCTTAAATAGCTATACAAAAAATGCAGCTTTGCACCAACATGTTACCGTTCAGGCAGAGGTTTTGGAACTTTCTAGAGATCACGCCACTGGTGAGGAGCGAGAGGCTCAGACCCAGGGTGGACACTGAGGTGGGCTGGTTCCTTTGCTTTTTAGAAGTCTACTGACTTTCTGGATATGAGGCTTCCTCAGGCCATGACCTAACCCAGGAAGGCCACATGTCCCCACCCACCAGCAGGAGCTCGAGTACAAGGCCCGGGTGCTCTGGCTCCTGACTGTGGCTGTAGATTTTGGTCACCCAGCCGAGGAGTTGGCCAAATGCCCACCCCCTGGAGAGAAGATCGTGCATTTCTTACAAGCTATCAAAGGTGAACTTTTATACCAG
This sequence comes from Lepilemur ruficaudatus, assembly GCA_963574885.1. NCBI lineage: Eukaryota > Metazoa > Chordata > Mammalia > Primates > Lepilemuridae > Lepilemur > Lepilemur ruficaudatus. The sequence continues at coordinate 28,297 of CAUYRT010024032.1, forward strand.
CTGCCAGGCTCATCCATCTTCAGTAGTAGCTTGGTGCCAAGTAGCAGGATCATCCAAAGATAGAACATCATGCGTCTTTCCACGTGGCTTGTGTGGCTAGTAGCTGTACTGTGCAGAATCCAGATGGAGGTTAGGGCAAATAAGGACTGTTGAAAAAAAAAAACAACACTCTAGACATTTAAGACCAGACATTTCTATATGGTCCAAAGAAAAAGACATGCTGCAAAAGGTGTATGCTGACATTAATTTGTGTCCTCAAGCCAGGAGGTAGGAACAGGTGGTTTCCCCAGAGGTTTCAAGCAGACTGAAGTAGCAGCCAAAATGCAGACCTGAACCACTGCATCGGAATCTCCTGGGAGCATGCTAACAACACAGATGACTGTCCCGTCTCTTCCAAATCAGAATCCGCGAGGTGGAGGAAGTATGCATGAAAGAGCACATTTTCTAATGGCTAGAATTATAACTCCTTGGGGTCTGAGTGAACGGTACTTAGAACAGTCATGGTCAGTGTCCTTACAGCAGTGGGAGTGCCATCTGTTGAGAAGTGGATGCAGGTGTTCTGGATACTGGTTAGCTCATTGAACTTTTGCCCGATACTTACTTGTGTTGTCAGGCTCAGGCTGAGAATGTTCCACCCTCCCCACCCCCTAACCCTCAAAATAAAGATGTTTCCCACCCAAAAGAAGATCATTTTTAGGCATGTGAATTTGTCAACCAGCTCAGGTACGAGAGTGCTGAGCATGGCTGAGTGTGGCTTTTGGTCCTGGGCTTCTAATGAAAAATAGGCTACAGAGTTTGTTGAAGAAACATCTCTTCAAACACTTGCAGAGTCTAAGTTCTAGAAAGCAGGGTGGATCAGTTCTAAGACTGCTAGGTAAGGACCACGCTGGGGGCCTGATGGAGCCAGCTCTTCAGTGGCGCCCTCCAAGGATGACTGCAGCTAACACGGTCCGGATGAGTTCCAGCCACTGAGAAATGGTGAGCAGATCCCATGATACAGGCAGGCCTGCCAGGCATCTGTTACTGTTCGTGGCATGTCGCACAGGGCACCTTCACCTGGGCTACCCCAGCTAGCCCGTGGATTGCGTGGATGGACAGCAGCACTACTTGGCTTGTGAGTAAACCCAGAAAAGCAGGGTGATTCAATTGAAATCTCAGGGCTGCTAAGGTTCTGCTGGGCACCACCATAGGGCTCAGCTCCGAGCAGGTGCTCCAATGCCTGTGGGTGAACCAATGCCGCCAGCCCCCGGCAGGCTGTCAGAACGAAAACAAACGCGTTAATCCCATACTCACATAGTAACAATAAACACTGCTGGAGTCTAGACAGAAAAAGGCCAAAGCTAGATTCATGTTTATTGAAAAGCAAGATTTAAAAATAATGCTTTCAAATTTTTCTATCCTTTCAGTTCTGAACTTTGGTCTTCAGAAATTATTCTGGCATTGGGCAATAGGAATGGTGGGTTGGGAAAAAAGCAGGTTACAAATGAATTAGCACACACAAACCAGACAAAGTTTGCACTGGAATCAGACATGCTTTGTTTGGAAATATCAGCTTCAGCAGTTAGAAAGACTCTAATTATAATTTAAGATTTTGATTTGTGATGCACTTTGGGGAAAAAGATGGACAGTTTTAGCTCCCTAGAAACATCATTTAATAGCATTTGGCCATAAACTGAGTGTGAAGGGCCTGGTGTTTATGTATCTTGATTCAGCAAGATGGCTCGATGTTTATGTAAAACGAAGGCACATTTAAATGCAAATAAGTAAGCAAAGTTACCCAGCTACAGAATGACTAACCTTTATTGTCCTTCGCTGCCTGTGCAAAGAGGCAACAGCAAAACAGGATTTGCTCAGGAAATCTCTGGACATTCAGGAAGGTTGACGGCCCAGCCCACCTGGCCAGAGCATCAGTGGCCACACTGCAAACCACGTGGGGCCCCTACATCACCCTCCCACTCTCTCCACAGGCTTATCCTGGGACTATCAATCCACCCTCCACTGGTCCAACTGCCTCCAGGATATCCCAGGGTGCCGGTTCCTTAATAAAAAATACTAACGTTGATCTACCGCAAGCAGCTGGAGAACTCTCACGAGGCAGTTTGTGACAATATTGAAAATAACTGAAAATAACAATTACAACTATAGGCCTTAAAGAAGTTCCTGAGCCAAAATGTAAATCAGTCTTCTGTCCTTTAATTACTTGTTTTTTCCCGATTGCTATGTGTAAATCAAGGTCTTTCAGCTGTCCAGGCACCCAATATTTAGATGGGTTCTGGCATAAGGTCAAATGTCACACACAACAGTGAGACCTAGAAGGGTCTGCAAGAATTTTATCCTCAGGTAAGGTGCAGAGGTATGTTGTCTAAAGTAACGATGTGCCCCACTCACCTGAATGTCTATTCACACATGACTGGGTATTGCCAACCTAAGCTACCAGGCACCAGATTTCTAATTTATTATAATCAAGAGCAGCAAAAAGATGCAACAAACAGGAATAGTAGAGTATGCCAAACTCTACTAAAACACTTCATTTCTCTTGAATTCCTCCCTAGGCTGGGGTTGGAAGGGCACGACCTGGAGCAGACGCTGGGCTTTGCATCCTGCTCTACTGTGCAGCAGCCATGCATCCTCGTGCATCTACTTTGTGCCTCACTTTCTCCATCTGTAAAATGGGGATGATGGCAGGACCCACCTCACGGGGTTGTGATGGGGAACAAGTGAAGATACAGGGCTCAGGGCCTGCAGCAGGAGACTCTGCATTCGTGGTGCTTGGCACATCATGGCGGTTCAATAAACACTCAGTGACTGAGAGGACAGATGCGAGATTTCGGTGGAGGGCCACAGTGGATGTGAGAACTCTGGCTGACAGCAGTTTGGTAAGTAAGACATTTCTAAAGAAATCATTTCCTTAAGACCAAGTTTAAGATTCTGGGTTCTCTTGGAGGTTCACTAATTAAAACTTATTATTTCAATATACAAAAATGGTACACACAGGTTAACAAATTGGTTAAGCTCATCTCTAAAAATGTTTCCCAGCTGGCAACGAGCATTCAGTAAAATGCTGCGGTAATTACTCTCCCATAACTGAGTCAGAGTTTTCCCAAAGATAAACACAGAGTCTTGTCATAATACTTTTTTTTATTACAATTTCCAAAAAAACTGGGTATGCAAGTTTAGGGGATCCTAAGACCCCTTCTTCAATTGTAGGAATGTGCCATCTCAAGACTGTATATTTTAACTATAAAGAAGTTCAAATGTAAAGGAAAAAGAAAACGCAATTTCTTCATAAACATTGTATGTCTCTTACTACCAATCACATATTCTTTTGTAAACCCTGAAAATTTCCCTGTAAAGCAAATAATATATATATAGAGAGAGTAAGAGTGTGTGTGTGTGTGTGTGTGTGTGTGTGTAAGGTGTTGGTAGCGCCCCTTCCCCAAAGATCAGCTGTTTTCCTTAATCATCTGTATTAGTGTCAATAAACGGCTACAGATATATATTTCTTTGAGAATTAAATACATAATTGTGAAATTCAAACAAGCCGAAGGGCAAGAGGAAAAAGCACTATGTGGATGGCACATATGAGGGTAAATTACGAAAAACATCTGTCTTTCTGAGTCACTGGTTTCCTCTTCTGCAGACTGACTTTCAGGGAAATTCTTTCTTTATTGCAAGCACAGCCCCAAAGGCACTGGACAGCTTCCTCGCCGCGTCTCTCCCCGGTGGTTCCAGTATTGCTATCAGCGTTTGCTCCCTGCAGAGTCCGGGAGCCACGTAAGGGCACAGGGCACAGAACAAGGGTTGCTGGGACCGGGGAGCCTTCACACCTGCTGCCTGGCACGCAGAGAGCCCCGAGCTCGGGACACCACCCTCGGCGTGTACCGTGGCTCACTCACTCACTTGCTAAGTGCGGCTTCGGTGCGTTCCCACTGCGCCCGATGTCTTTTTAACGAGGGGTTCTGTTAGCGTGAACAATTTGAACAGACTAGTGCTACTGCCAATTGAAAAGGAATAAAGTGAACAAGCTCACCCCTGTCCCCTCCCCTTCTCTAAAACTGGCTGGGATGGGGGGTGGCTGGAGCAGGGGCGTGAGGGCCTGGATGGCAACAGGAAACCAGCCAACTGACCGACCCGAACAGAAAGATAGACTAGGCAGAGGGGGCCGACCAGGATGACCCACTGGCAGGGCAGAGCCTCCGCGCAGAGCCGGGTGGGTGGCACTGTTGGGGCGACCTGACTGCTGGGCTCTGGGGAGGCAAGTGGCACCGAAGCCTGGAGCTGGTGGGCTGCAGGGCGGCGGGCACCGACGTCACTGCAGGGCTCTGACGAGGTAGAGCTTCTCCCCATGCTCGCTGGTGAAGATGGGCGCCTTTTTGTAGTGTTCCACCAGCTCGTCCATGGTGTGGAATCGTCGCTGCCCAATGCAGTAGACATTGTCCATGAGCTGCACCTTGAAATGTTTGTTCTTCCCTGACGCTTTCAGAGACACGGAGAAGTCACTGGGCTGGGGAGGAAACAGAACACGAGTGACAACCGGGCATTGCAGGAGACGTCTGTCCCTGCGTGACTACCAACTGTCTTGGGTACAACTATCTGAATCTTCCACTTAACTAAATCCACACCACCATTCGCTCAGTCGTCTGGGCCTCTGTTGACCATCTAACTAGGGCGTCTGATGTTCAGAATGACCCGGATGCAGCCCAAGACTCTAAAGCTCTGCATCGGAGACAAGTCTGAGTTTGCTTAACTCAGCTTCAGGACTAAATGCATTTTAGTTATTTGAACAGTGGACGCTCATTGTGGAATGTACAACACCTGTGCTAACCTGGGTGCTCAAATTTGCATTTTTTCATTTCCCAAACTATTTTTTGGGGGAATAAAGTCCATCCTGGGAATTAAATAAGACTGGTTTGTGTGCAGGTAGCAGCCAGAAATCTCTTCTTCTGACTTCTAATACTATTAGAATTAAGCCATCAAAAATTTTCTAATTCTAAACATTTAAAAATGTTAAGAGCAGTGGAAAATTCTGGTTGCATTTTAAATGCAGTTCCTAATATCCTAGAGGGGGCTGCACTGTGGTTCGAGTACAGATTTTATTGAGAAATATTTAAATTCTGTGATATGTCAGTACCTTACTTATATTTGGGTCTATTTTAGAAATATGTCATTATTTTAATTAAAACTGGTCTTTTATCTCATTTACTGAAAAACATGCAAGAAAGATATTGAATGAGGAATGTTCATTGTAAAAAAAAAAAATACTGATTAATTCAGTAAGTAACAATTACTGAACACTGACTACATGCCAGGCGGGCTGTGCCCTGGATGTGTCCATGTGTGCATGGGACGTAAGCATGAATAGCAAGTGACAACCCAGTGGGGCAGCAGATGAATGAGGGGGTTGACTTATAGTTACCAACCGTGGTAAGTTCTACAGAAAAAAAGGAGAGTTGCACGAGAGAGAAGGAGCTAGAGGAGGCAGACTAAGTGTGTGTGTACACGTGAGAGGGTGTGTGGAAGGATGTACGTGTACTGTATGTGTGCATGCGTGTCAATGTGTGTATGGGGGTGTGTGCACATGAGTGTATTGGGGGGTCAGGAGAGGCCTCTAAGAAAGTGCAGCTGAGCCTGAGCTACTGGCTGAGCGTGGGCTGGTGGGGGAGGGCTCGGGGAATCGGGACCTGCCTCTTCTGCAGCACAGAGAGGGCAGTGTGGCTGGGGGCTTCCCTCAGTGGCCTCAGAATAAAACCCACCTTGCCCTGCCTATGGTCCCAGTCCTCCAGGCTAAACTATGTCCCACCCCAGTCCCCCTCGCCCCCTGTCACTCCTATTCATGTTGCTCTTGGGGCCGCCCTCTGTCCCACTCCTTGGTCAACCATTCCCTTGATACTCAGCTCAAAGGGAGCGCTGCCCTGAAAAAACCTCGCTGGCTCCACACAAGGCACACTCTTCCCCCGGCTTGCTACACGGCATCAGATCACACCCTGCCAGTGGCAGGACCACAGCTTAACGCAGTGCTCCATGAAGTCCTAGACCAGCTCTCTGCCTTTCCCGAGGTGGCCCACGCTGCTGAGGACCCAGCAGGGCCACCTCCCAGCAGGACCTCCAGACAAAGCTGACAAGTGCCCAGGCTACCGTCTCTCACCCCAAGGTCATAAAAGCCCAGACAAGAAACGCTTGATAAGAAGTGGGCAACTCCTGCAAAACAAGGACTCACTCCATCCACGCCAATGACAACTCGGGAACGTGTGTCTGAGAAATTCCAAACTGTGCAAGGCAGCTGTGCTCACCCACCAGCCGCAGCTGTCAGCATACATGAAAGGGACGATCGTGTTTACAGTTTGCATTTATGTGTGCCTCTGCCCAAAACAGACCAAATAAGAACACATCTTTGAAGGAAAGGCCCCATCTTATCTCCATGCTAAACCCAGGGCCTGATGCCTTGGAGGAGCTCCAGGAAATGCCCCTGAATTAACCTTCAGGAAGAGACTGGAAGGTTTATCTCAGATTAGGACTCAGGCTACAGATTATTTACAGAAATCCAGCCCCTAGCAGGAGGGGAGGATTGGGAAAGACACAGAACTTAAATTTTATTTCAGTGGATCACAGAACCCTGATGTCACACGGATGATCATGCCAACCAGCCCTATCGACATGACATTCCAGGTGATCACGTGATGGCACAATTCTCAGATTACTGTTTTCCCAGGACTGAACAACAAGGTGGACGAAAGCTAGTCTCGCTCTTCTCAGTATTACCAGCCCAGTTAGCTGCTATGTGTGGTTTTGAAAGTAAAACAAACTAAAACAGATACCGCCCGATAGGTACACACGTGCCAGCAAGGCCCAGGGCATCTGTACCCCCGGCACGGTCACCAGGTTATCAGTCCTCGAGGATCAGGAGAATCGCCAGGGCCAATCACACAGCACTATGTACAATAATAGGTATGTTATGAACTATTCAACCCTCTCCTGATGGCTTCAGGTTTTCTTTAAAGCAATTTTTATTCTAGTTTCAAGTTCCTTCTATTAGTATTCTTACAAGCATGTATATTCTGTGCTAGAAGTTGCGCCTTTAGAATACGATGGAGGGCGATCTCACTTTTATAGTTTACCATGAGCCAGCACTGTGCTGGTGTTACAGATACCTTAATCAACTCATAAAGTGGCATCACTTTTAGTGGCTGCAGCATGGGAGTGAGCTGTGGTAAATACACGATACACCCAGATTTTAATTAAGCCAAATGATCAACAGATGACTTTCTGAATAGGGAAATTTGCTTTTCATTTAAGCTCCTTAAGTTAACATCACGATGTGTGTGTGGGCGCGTGAGCCTGTTTGTATGCACGTGTGTGTTACAGCAGTGAAACACACATGGCAGAAAAGATCATTTTTAATTTCCTGGGCTCCTGAGCAGAAACTTTTTAAAGTGAAGGACATAGAACCAATTTATGCCAAGCAGGAGTGCTGAAAGTTTGGAAGTGTTCTTTATTCAAACAGAGTAGATTTTCTGCAGGAAATGTGAAAATGAACAATCTATATACTAACATACACTGCTGTAAGTTGCCATTAAACACCTCGCAATGAAGTCTGAAGACGAACGGACTGGTGGTGCTCCCTGTGCTCCCAGCACCAGCAGCAGTGGCCTCATCCAGGAACAGGAGAGAAAGGCGAACTCTCGGGCCCTGCCCCGCCTGTGGGTGAACCCCCAGCACCCTGTGTTTGATGAGACTTTCAGGGGCTCCTGATGCGGTTTGAGAAATGAAATAAAATTTGGGCCAACCACCAGCAGTGCTGGAGCTACCAGAACAAGAGGCGAATTTGATCTATGTGCGGAGCAGCCCCTGCTGGAGAGAGCCCGCGGCCAACTCCGCCCCGTCTGCGGTACCTTTCTGATTCTGTCCTAAGGAGCCTGCTGCAGACAGTCCCTGCAGGGAATGTCCCCTGCTGGGACAGCTGGGACACTGCTGCCAAGAGTAAGCAAAGGTCTCTTGCCTTCAGATGGAGCCCTGGACCTGATGGAGGTGGAGCTCCTCCCCACCCAAAATGACCCCACGTCCAGAGAGAGCCTGAGGCGGAAGGAGTCCCCAGAAGGCAGCTCTGCCAGCCCTGCTCTCACCTGCTGCAGCCTTTCCATGCTTTGCTTTCTGTGACGGACTTTGGGAAATCAGATGAAAAAGGAACATGCCACACTCGCACCCGCAACGAGTATGAGTTCTCTAAGTTTAAGCTTGTCAATGAACTTAACACATTCCTGAAACCTGCAGTCCAGATGGTGGCTGAGGCTGTGGTCACCCGAAGGCTCGATGGGGGATGCAGGCTCTGCTTCCAGGTGGCACGCTCCCATGAACACTCTCGGGCTCTCTGTGGGGCTGCCAGCTTGCCCTGGAGCAAGTGATCCCAGGGAGAGCAAAGAGGCGGCCAGGACACCTTTAGTGACCCGGTCTTGGAAGCTGCCCACCCTCACGTCCGCCACATTCTATTCATTACAGGTGGGTCAGTAAGTACAGCCCATGCCCAGGAGCACAGGAACAGTCTCCACCCTCTGAAGAAAGGAGTATCGAAGAATTTGTGATCATCTTTTTAAGCCATCATAGATACTACACTCATTACAATTTTCTACGGCTAGACTGAGACCTCACTAGACTCAGCTCTGTACCACCTTCTCGGTTTGGAACCTCTGCCCTCCCATTCCCTCTGTTTATTGCCCACCTTTGGGCTTCCTCTCCCACTGTCCAATTTTCCTACCTTTTCCTTCTCCAAATGCTGTACTTACTAGGTACAGAGTAATTCCTCTGGGCTGAAAATTCTTCAAATTTTCTAATGTTAGACCACTACTTCTTATTATTTCCTTCTCTGACTATTCATTTATTCTTATTATTTCCTTCTCTGACTATTCCTTGTAAGGAATGATTTTTCTATTCTCAGGGTTTATTTATTTTTGTTTTTATTTCAAAATATTAAGGGAGCACTGGTGTTTCTGTTACATGGCTACATTATAAATAGCTTATGTCAGAGTTCTTGGTGTGCCTGTCAGCAGAACAGTGTTCACTGTGCCCAACAGGTAAATTTTTAATTCCTCTTATAGTTTTTGAATTGAAGGTTCTGGAGCATTAACAATTAGTACAACTCATTCATTTCAATCTTCTTTTTATTAGGAAGTCATTTCCCAAGTGGAATCTGAGGACAATTAATAGGTTGGTAGAAAACCAACCTCTCCCGGGGCCTCTGTCATTGTTTTTGTTTAGGTTGTAGGTCCCCTATTTGAATATCACCCCTCTAAGTGCAAGAACCCGGTTTAACTCCACAGTCCCACTGGGTGCAGAGTATCCCACTGTCTCACATGTGCTCAGTGAATATGCTGACTTACGGATCCCCGATTTTGACCACCTCTCCCACCGCTCATTGCTCTAGGTACACCTCATCGCCTTGCAATTCTGCTCACAACAGACGGGTACTTTTAGGGGACACCCGAGAATACGCCCTCTGGTACTATTTCTTCAGCTTCACCAGCTTGATCCATTGCCTCAAATACTTGCTCAAAAGCACCTTTGCATTTTTATGAAACGGATGCCCTGATCAGATCCATCTCTCCTTTGCTTGAGATTTAATCATCATTTCCTCATAGAGGGGGGAAAAATGGATGCCGAGAACAGTCTTTAATATCCTTTATTTCTTCCTCCATCCCTGAAAGCTTAAGTGTTAATGTGATTTTCTGATTTTCTTCTAAGCACAATGGCCGTGAGGAAATGAGAGGGCAGGGAGGGTCCTTGTTCCAGGTACTCCTGGTTCTTTAATAACCTTCAAACTTCTCCTTATCTTTCACTTTGACTTTATGAAAAAGGGAGAGTAGAAATGCCCTTTGTGTGACCTACCAGGCCTCCTGTGCAGACTTTGGACACATCCCTGGTCACCCTGGCGTCTCCAAGCACCCACAGTCTGCACAGGTATTTAACGCTCCCTCAATACCCAAAGAGAGGTCATCATGCTGGCTGGCTTCTTATCCAAGGCTGTATCATTCTTTCCTTTTGGTAAATGGATATTCTTCTCTTTTTACTTTTTTACTGAGGGTACTCTTTTGTCCAGGGAATGGATTCATTTACCAAAAAATTTCAGAACCAATAGATTAGAGACAAACTGTGTTCCACTGATTAATAGTTTCTCTGTTTTTATCTCAGAAAAACCACCTTTCAGTCTTATCTATTAGGTTACCCTCCCTAGTTGTCTAATATAGCCTTCTTTTAATTAAAACGGACTCCCTGTCTGTACTTGTGCCACCAGCTGTCGATTGACACTATTCTGTTTTTACATCAGATTACCTCTTCCTTACCCCAAGTGTGACCGGCCTCACCAGCATTTTCTATTCTCCTATAGATTTGCCTATGAAATATTTACTCCACAGGCCTGAAGCCACGGCACGTGTGACATGATCAAATACTCATCTTATTAGCATCTAAAATAAACTTAATTACAGGGACAAAGAAAAATCAACCATCAACTACAGAACAGCCCTCAAAGTCCCATCTACTTGGTCTAGGAAAACAGAACTTCCACTGTCCATGTTCAAGTTAGTACGCGCCGCATGTTTATCCCTCCCTGCCCCCCAAATGTATTTCCAAAAGTTACATGTAAATGCCTTAGCGTGCAGGCCTTTAGAATACTGTGCTTGTCGTGCTTGGTTTTTTCTTAGTGTCACATGGTGTGACTAAGAGATAATCAATAATTTAAGTTGGAGTCTTACCATATAACACAACAGTGTTCAAAAGGGCTTGAACCAAGAGCACAGTCCACAGGTCAGTGGTTCTCAAATATGAGCATCAAAGTAACTTGTTCACACTGTGACCGCAGAGCCCCACCCTAGAGATTTAGGTGTAGCAGGCTGGGGCGGGGCCTGGCCATCCGCATTCTAGCAAGTTCACCGGTGACGCTGCTGCTGCTGGTCTGGGAACATACTTTGAGGATTACTGCCATGATGGAAGCTAAGGAAAATTTTAGCTGAGTATCCTCCCACTCGCTTTCGGAAGCACCATGCTTGATTCTGGTAATGACTGTTCTCCCATGACCATAATATACCATTGGGATTTTTAAAACAGTGAAAGAAACTGGCAGTGTGGAAGACGGGTGAACAGACCAGTCTGCATACGATTCCACTATCAGTTATCACACACTGAACCTGACTTCTAGGGAACTCCCTGTGCTGCAAACTCCATGGGGATCTGAAACTATTTTATTAACCTGTGCTGATCTTGCTATGCTATAAAGGCCAGGTTAACAAAATGTTTAGTAATAGTGCCATGAGAAACATCCCCACCTGAAAGACTGCTAACCAAAATACAACTCAAAAGGTGAGAAACACACCTGCCAAGTAAAGACAAGCAAAATGGGAAGCTAAGATTAAAAGGTTATGTGCAGATGCAAATCACAACCACAACGAGCTACCACTTCACACCCCTTAGAATGGCCATTTTATACACACACACACACACACACACACGCACGCGCATGCGCGCCGAGTCATGTGCTGCTTAACGACAGGGATACATTCTGAGAAACCCATCATTAGGCGATTTCCTTGTACAAACATTATAGCGTGTACTTACACAAACCTACATGGTACACAGCCTACTACATACACACCAAGGCCATATGGTACAGCCTATTGCTCTAGGTTACAAACCTGTACAGCATGTTACTGTACTGAATACTGTACACATAAATCGTACAGTAAAAACACAGCATTATAATCTTATGGGACCACTGTTGTGTATGTTGTCCCTTATTGACCAAAAACCTCATTTGTATGGTGCATGACTCTATGTGTATATGTATCTACATATATATATATATATAGAGAGAGAGAGAGAACAAAACATATTGGCAAAGATGTGGAGAAACTGGAACCCTTGTGCACTGTTGCTGGGGATATAAAATGGTGCAGCCGCTGTGGAAAACAGTATGGCAGTTCCTCAAAAAATCAAACACTGAATTGCCATTTGATCTAGCCATTCCACTTCTGGGTATATACACCAAAGAACTGAAGGCAGAGACTTGAAGATATATTTGTACACCCATGTTCACAGCAGCATTATTCACCATAGCTCCAAATGTCCATGGACAGATGACCGGAAATACAAAATGTGGTCTATTCGTACAATGGAATGTTATGCAGTCTTAAAAAGGAAGGAAATTCTGACACATGCTACAACACGGATGAGCCTTGAGGTCATTATGCCAAATAAAATAAGCTAGTCACAAAAACAAATACTGTGTGATTCTACTCATATGAGGTACCTAGAGCTGTCAGATTCATAGAGACAGTAGAAGAGGGGCTGCTAGGGGCCGGGGGGTCCTTAATGGGTGCAGAGTTTTAGTTTGGGAGGATGACAGAGTCCTGGAGATGGATGGTGGTGATGGTTGCACAACAATCTGAATGTACTTAATACCACTGAACTGCACACTTCAAAATAGTGAAAATGCTAACGTTTATGTTATACATATTCTGCCACAATAAAAAATCATTTTAAAAGGTTATGTGCTTGTCTGAAAAGATCTGTGATAGTCTGGCGGAAACATCAGGAAACCAAAGTATGGTGGTGGGCGGAGGACACCGTGAGGTACCGTCTAGGGCGGGAGGAGATGCTGAAGGAAGTGGGGAGGGCGCAAAGCCCCCATGCGGCGCCTCCTAGTGAGGGCACAGCAGTGGTGCAAGTTTGACTAGTTTAGGTTTTTCTTGGGGACCAGGTGACAGCTAGAGAGCTGTCCCCACGCACCAATGATCCAAGAACTTTCTGAATATTAAGACTACTACTGGCAGATACATAATTATATTCTTCTTTAAACTACTACACCTTTCACAAATGCTACAATAATCCTGACTTGCTCTGGCTGGTATACCCGCTGGGCCTCTTTGAAATTAGTAATGTTAGTGAAACATTTTAGAAACCACCTCTCTTGGCCCAGTACTTTCCTATCACAAATCTTGAGACCAAAACAGAAACAGTTCTGCAAATTGCAGAATTGTTTTCAATAGATACCTGGCAAAGCGCCTCTGGTGGGGGGCATTTGTGTTTCAGGAGAGGAAGTGTGTGCTTGTATTCCAGGTGCTTGCCTGCGAGCAAGGGAGACATTCTTCCAGCACTGCCCAGAGCCACATGTACACATCCCCCATCAGCCAAGGGAGGCCGGTGTGAAGGCTGGGGGTGGCTGGTGCTTTCCCATAACCACCTGACAAGCCAACCACTCCCCGTGACCACATCCACAGTGGGAAACACCCGATGGAAGGAACGGTTAGGGTGTGTCCGCTGGGGCCCTGGCAGTGCCACTTGTCCCCAGCTCCTTCTCCAGTCTGGATCGCACATCTGTGTGTGTGTTTGTTGTTAAAAGCAAAAAGTACAGTTCAAAGAAACCCAACAATTTCTATGATTTTATCTCATTGCTGGTTTAAGTGGAATGATCGTCAGATTGCCAGAGAGGTACGCCTAATTTTTAATTCTTCTGTAAGCCAAAGGGAGGTCTAAATCTATAGGCAAAACATAGTCCCAGATTTTTCTGCAGCCACAGCTGCAATTTTAAGCAAGCGTGTGAAGACCAAGGAGTGCTCACATAAGGAGGCCAGCACATCCCCAGCCTCTGGGAAGGATGGGGAGCCGTGGTCCCAAAAGAAGTTATGACCAACACACCAATCAGGTTTGCTACTGTTATATAAAAGAACCAGCTTTCAGCAAGACACCTGTATTCACAGATCCCAGTAGATAGTGTGTTGTTTATTTTATTTTATTTTTGAGATGGGATCTCCTAGTGCAGTGGTGTCATCACAGCTCACAGCAACCTCAAACTCCTGGGCTCAAGTGATCCTCCCGCCTCAGCCTCCCAAGTAGCTGGGACTGCAGGTGAGCACCACCACACCTGGCATTTGTTTTAACGATGGGTGTTGAAGAGTAGTCAGGACTGAGGAGGCAGCATCTTTGAGGGCTCTAACCCATCTGAGAATCAGGCAATGAGCACTAAACTTCCAGATCAGAGCCTGTACTACATGATCTTATAGATCCTTCTATTTTTAAGACTTTAAATATGCTTATAGTTAGAAATATTACAGAAATCCAGAGTTAAAACTTCCATTTGGTACTGGGCAAAAAGCCTGGTAATTAAAAATAACTTATCTTGGAAACTGGAAAGACATCTATACGCACTGCTCACAGTAACCTAAGCTTTTTCTTCATGTCAACTCTGAATCCCTTTTAATAAAGGGATTTGTTCTGTGAAGTTTGGATTCAGTCGAGGGGCTGCACTTGGGGACCTGGAGGGTTCCCCACCCCTGGATGGAATGATGATACTGCCTGAAAACAGAGTTTTGGTTAGAAATTATGACTTCTATAAGAAACACTATAATTTTAAAAATAC
>CAUYRT010024033.1:0-28568 GCA_963574885.1 Lepilemur ruficaudatus
GTAGTCGCAGCTACTCGGGAGGCTGAGGCAGAAGGATTGCTTGAGCCCAGGAGTTTGAGGTTGCTGTGAGCTAGGCTGATGCCATGGCACTCTACAGCCCGGGCAACAGAGTGAGACTCTGTCTCAAAAAAAAAAAAAAAAGGCAGTATTCTACCTTTTCAAATCTACCTTATAAAAAGAAAACTCAGATATACTCTCCCGGAATTGGAAGCAAATACAAAACCTAATATACTTAAAGCATGAAAAAAAAAAATCAGTGTGTGTCTAGTGTATAAAATATACTCGAACCAAGATAGTCTATTCACCTCAAGTTATGATTTGTTTTTACATACAGAATACACACTGGATGATTCTTAAACTTTTTTTGTTAATCTCATGTCGTACTCTATTTATGGCAAGTCTTTACCTTAAGTTTTTTAAAAATTTATTTTTAACACCAACAAAAAAAAAATGATCTGTATTTTTCTCCTAAAAGGTACCAAAATTTGAGCAACTATAAATGTTATTCATTACATGTTTAGAAATCAAATAAACGGTTTCCTTTTATTATTTGAAAGTATGAATTGTCTGGTTTCTTGAAATCATAGTCTCTCTGCTGTGACAGGGAAGATATCGGAGTCATGTCCATGGTCTAGTGTGTGATTCAGGGGATTCGGGCCCTCTCCATACACTCTGCATTTGGTCACTAAATACTGGTAGAAAAGGCATGTCTCCAAGACTTTACTTCATCTTCCTCCTAGTGCCACAGATATTAGAGGGTAACTAACAATGACGCAGGCACAAGGCAAGCGAGCCACGGCCACTTCCACATTTCTCACCATCACTGCAGCCCAGTCCTTGACCTTCTGTGTTGACATACAGGCCACCTGAAGTGCCACCTTTTTCTGCTTGCCAATCATTCATCCTTCAAGCCTCAGGCAGCAATGCCCCCTCTTCCAGAAGCCCTCCCCGTGCCGCCGCCCCCCCCCGCCCCCGTTTCTGTCCCCTCCTGCCCCAGCGGCAGCACACGAATGTGAAGTGCCAGCCATCCCGGTCTCCCCAGCCTCTTCTCCAGGGCAGGCTGCACGCTCTACTGCAGAGCCTACCCGAAGGTGTGCCCGTAATCAGCGTGGGGTGGGAAAGACCCATGATGGCTTATGCTGACACTACAGGCCTTATTTCTAAATGTGAGGATTTGGAATTTAAGCAGTTATCTAAAATTTGTACTCTACCTGTTTTGGGTGCAATCTTAACACTATTATGCAATACCCTGGCTCTCTGAACCAGTGCTTGTTCTCAGTATCCCCTGCGGTCAGATCCCAGTCAAGACATTTTAGCCTGTGAGGAACGTGAAAACAGATGACCAGAGGTGGGAAAGGCTGGAATGGCCTGATGGAATGGCAAAAATTCAGTTGACTCAAGAGTCACATGCAAAGTAGAAAGGAGTTGAAAGGAAATAAAGAATGGAAATGTTGCTTGGGGCCAGACCATTAAAGGCCTTGAGAAACTTCTCTATGTAATAATGTTCAAAAGAACAAAAAATCGGAAGGTTTTTGAGCCAGGCAGAGACAGTATAAAAAGAAAGTTTTATCTCAAGACGACTCTGGAAATGGTGTACTGAGCATGCTCTGTAGGCAGAGAGAAGCTAAAACAGAGCGGTGGACTCAGAAACGGGCTACTGAAAAATCCTGCCAAGGAGGGAAGACTTTGTATTGGAGGCAGCCCTTTTTATTTCCTGTTGTGGGCTGGCTGGCCCAGGGAAGAACCTGGTAAGATTTGGTCCTGTCCTGCTGGACATTTCCACGTGGCTGTTCCAAAAGTATTAATATTTCAAAATCAACATGCAGGAGACTGAATTCACCAGTTGTCCCCATGATGTTCTTACCTCTAAATTCACCATCCTGCGTCTCCTAGGCCTGACCTCAAAGGAATAACATCCAAGCACTCCCGCTCTGTAAGGAGGCACCATCGAGCTGCCCACCAACCTGCACCGAATGCCTGCCACCCTTCCCTCTTCGCTATCATCCCTGACCACACCCTACGTCAGATCTACCTAGAGGGTTCCAGGAGAGACCCAGCCCAAGGGACAGTGTGGTAGATGTCTCCTGTCTTGTCTGTTCAGCACTCTTTCCCTTGAAGGATTCTACTTCACTTGCTCCATGGAATTCTGGGGGGAGAGACAACCGTAGTTCCCACCTTTCCCTGGCCTTAGCATGGGCCGGTGCTTCAGATCCAGCCCAGGCAGACACACCATCCCTGCTCACAAGGACTGGCCTAGTGTAGTCGTTTGACCCATCCAAAGAGTACCAGTCTGTGGCCTTCCCTGATGTTTACTCTATGACTAATGGAAGAAAGTGACTCTCCCTATAACCTGAGCTGTTGGATGCTGGTTTTGAAGGGCCAGAGGGCTCCTTCCCTCCCCGGGCCAACAGACAAGAGAACCAGCGCTGAGACTGGTAAGGGACAGAAGTAGAAACAGGGAAGGGATGCAGCAGTAGCACCAAGCCCCTGCACCCAGCTATCCTGGGCTTCCCAGTTATTAAACAAACATATTTCTGTTCTGCCTCACTTACGGTTGGAGTTGGATTCTATCATTTCAATAGAAAGAGTCCCAAAATACTACTTTCTAACCATACTTCCCACTATTACCCAACCATGTTTCAGCCAAACTTGATTTTCCTGTTTCTTGAACACATCCTAAACTTGGCCTAGACAATTTTCTTGAACTAGAGTCTCCTTTTCCTACAATTTTACCTGTTAAATTCCTACCTACTTATCAAGTCCCACTTAAGAAGTTACAAATGAATGGCAGATGTACATTTTAGATGCTATCTGAAATGGAAAAAATAAGCAACACATCCCTACTAAAAATGGGTTATTTAAATGCTAAAAGGAACATTCATGTAACAGAAAAATATGCAAACATTAACATAATGGTGTTAATATATACTTTAACATGGAAAGATATTCTGGATACACTGAGTAAACAAAGCAGGTTGTATTGTATATGATGCATACTTGTGTAATAATTGAAGAGTGAGAAAGCAACCAATCAAAAGAAAGAAAACGGGCAGAATGAGAAATGCCTGTGCTACAACCGCAGAAAAGAGCGCACGCACTGCAGTGTCAGCAGAGGGCGCCCAAGGGCAGCTCAGAGGTCCACTCGGTGCAGCCAGCAACGCGTTTATTAGAGGACTCAGTTACTGCAAATGGAAATGGGAGTAGGTACAAATGACTACAAATAAAATTAAGTTTCTGTCTGCCTATTGACACATCATTCAAATATGTTAAGGTAGATCCTCCCCAAATCTGAAAGACATTTACGGGATAGTGTTATTTGAAACTACTTAACATAGAAAATTTACTTTGAGGTCCCCTAAAGAGCATCTCAAAGGGAGACAATGTGGCTGCCCACAGGAGAGGCAGACACAGGTATTCAGGTAATGTGGATGTGTCAGGATGGCACAGCTGCCAGCTTAAAGGGGCTCTGACTAGCCAAATAGGGAACAATCAGACTACTGGCATAATTAAGGGCAGCAATGGATTATAAACCATTGGAAAAACAGGAATCCAAAAGTCCATGCAAAAAATAAATAGACAAATAAATAAAGGGGGAGAAAGAAGACTCTTAATGATGAATGCCATCCTGACCATCCTTATAAAGATCTTTTCAGGCAAGAATAATCAATGGTTGGGAAATCCAGGGAGAAATTTTGATGAGCAGCACAGTATTTACCCTGGTCTTAAAGTGCCTCCCCACAGATTAACTAGTTGACAGAAGGGAAAACATAGTAACAGTACGATGCAGAAAGGGACTCCTTGACTGGATGATCAAAATAGCCATCACCCAATGAGAGGCAGAGGGACATGTGTCTGCAAATGTGGTCCTCTGAGTACCTATGCAGTGTTCGGGCCAGGAATGCAGAACCTGAATCTAATCCTGAGGAAACATCAGACAAATCCAAAATGAGGAAGGTTCTATATTTTTTTTCTAATTTTTTACTATGCTCCTTGCTTGAGAGAAGAAAGGTTCTGTTTTTAAAAGGGGAAAGGAGCTGCATTCATCAAAAACATTAATGCCATAAAAGACAAAAAAAGGCTATGAAAATGATCCATGTTAAAGAACACTAAAAAGATACAATAATTTAAGATCATACCCAATCCTAGATTGAGTCCTTACTAAAGGGGAAAAAAATTCTAAAAAGGGCATTACTCAGTCAGTTGAAAAAACTGGAATATGACCACAGATTTAAGCTTTGTATTATATCAATTTCAAATTTACTGAAGTTGACAACTGTTCTGTAGTTATATAAGAGAATATCCCTCTTCTTAGGAAATAAAAACTGAAATGTTTAGGGGCAAGGGCCATGATGTATGCAACTTACTCTCAAATAGTTCAGAAAATACACACACAGAGACTGATAGAACTGATGGGGTAAAATGTTACCAGTGAGTGAATCTGAGTAGAGAATGCAGGTGTTCTTTATATTATTCTTATTCTTGCAATCTTTCTGTAAATTTGAAATAGGCTTTTAAAAGACAATGGAGAAGAACTCCTCTGCATAGATTTAGCAGCCTTGAAGGAGCCGGGGCAGCAGGGAGCAGGACACTGCTCACAACAGGAACCTAACAGGACTGAGATCAGTCATGGCTTGGATACACAGGCACATCCCAGTTCCAGCTGCTTCTGAGAGCAGAGAGGATGGTCCCCCACCTTCCACTGCGGCTGCAGAGGACTCTCTCTCCATAGTAAAGTCTCACCATCTTCCCAGAGGAAGACCAGGGAGGACCCTGTTCCACAGTCGGGATGAGAGGGTGGGAAGGCAGCGAGGCAAGTGAACACCACCTTCCTTTCCCCCTGACTGTGCCACAGTAAACAAACTTAACTCAGAAAAAGGGACTTAGTTTTATTTATTTATTTATTTTTTTGAGACAGAGTCTCACTCTCTTGCCTGGGCTAGAGTGCTGTGGTGTCAGCCTAGCTCACAGCAACCTCAAACTCCTGGGCTCAAGCGATCCTCCTGCCTCAGCCTCCTGAGTAGCTGGGACTACAGGCATGCACCACCATGCTCGGCAAATTTTTTCTATATATTTTTAGTTGGCCAACTAATTTCTTTCTATTTATAGTAGAGACGGGGTCTCGCTCTGGCTCTGGCTGGTCTCGAATTCCTGACCTCAAGCGATCCTCCCGCCCCGGCCTCCCAGAGTGCTAGGATTACAGGCGTGAACCACTGCACCCAGCCAGGGACTTAGTTTTAAATATGAAATTCCATTTAAAATCACATGGATGGATGCTCCCTTATTTACATAATTTCTCAAACCTCAAAACCTCTGTGAGGCAAACACTGTTTATCCCCATTTTTCAGAGGGGAAATGGGGCATAGACAGTTTATGTAAACACCTCTTCAGACATAAAGCTAGCAAGTGAAGGAGCTGGAATGTGAAGCCAGGTAGTTGCCTGCAAGGCAAGTGACTACAGTACTTAGAAGCAGGTGATGAGCCACTCCCCACACAAATCCCCTGAGGTCTCACTACAAGGCAGGTCTGCACAGCTGACAAGCTCCAGGCCACAGCAGGACGATGGTCCCAGGACCACATGGAACCCCATTCGGAGTAAGAAGGTGATAGAGGACTCTGAATGGTAGGCTAGAGAGTATGAATTTGGTTTTTATCATGATAAAATTAACAAATATTCATTAGCATTTATTTAATCCTTACAACAACATGAGGTTAGTAATGTTCTCTCCAATTCTCAGATGAACAAACATGAGGAACTGAGAAATGAAGGAAAGAGCCCTGAAGTCGCACAGCGGCAGCTCTCGCCACACTGCACCTAAGCAGTGGGGGCCCCCTCTGAGGTCATTAGGAGTGGGAAGAGGATGGTCAGAGCTGTGCTTTGGAAAGATCATTCTTAACCTCTGCGTGAGGCTGGGTTGCAGGGTACAGATAGGAAATCAGCAAAAGTATCCACCAGCAGCACCCAGGGTGTTGGGCACTGAATTGTGTCCCCTAAATTCATGTGCTGAGGCCCTAACCCCAAAATGACTGTATTTGGAGATAGGTCCTGGAAGGCGGTAACTAAGGTTAAGTGAGGTCATCAGGGTGAGGCCCTACTCCGACAGGGCTGGTGTCCTTATAAGAAGAAGAGACACCAAGCATGTGCCCAAACACCCAGGAAAAGGCCATGCCAGGGCTCAATGAGAGGTGAGGGTCTGCCAGCCAGGACTGGGCCCTCACCAGGAACCTACCTACCTCAGAAATGTGAGAAAACAAATTTGTGTTGTTTAAGCCACCCTGTCTATGGCACAGTGATGGCAGCTCAGGCCAGCTAATACAAAGGACAGGGGCCAGGGAGGACAGCAGGAACAGCAAGGCAAAGACGCCACGCGGGGAGAGCAACAGATGATGGAGACCAACCAGATAACTGGGACAGCAAACGGATTGCCCCAGCAGGAGTGGTGAGAGAGGGTGACAGCATTAATTACCATGGTAACAAAAGAGTGTGATTCAGCAAGAGAGACAAGAGACTTTAGGTGGTAAGAGAATGAGTTCCATTTTGGCAGGTTTGGTTTGTGGTGCTCAGGAGACTTCTGCATGTAAATTGCTAGCCCGATGATTAGAAATTAACCTCTGGAGCTCAGAAAAAAGTTAGGGGCAAAAATACAAATGTGAGAAACCCAGACACTATCAAGAAAAAGCCTAAAGAGAGGAGAGAGCCCATGAGGGAAGGGGAGAGGAAGGGAGTGAACACATGCAAGTAGGAAGCAGGCCAAAGGGCCTACAAAGGGCAGGAAATGCCCTTTATTACTAATACTTATGACTCACCCTAAGGAACCCTTACTATGTGCCACATGTTCTTCCATGCACTTCACACCAGCCCTGTGAAGTAGGTGTTTACACTACTCCCATTTTACAGATGACAAAACTGAAGCACAAAAGCGGTTAAGTAACTTGTTCCAGGCACATAGCTAGGAAGTGGTGAAGCTGGGATTCCAACTCCCGCAGTCTGGTTCCAGTGCTGTCAAGAAGCACAACACCTGGAAGAAAACCTCCAGTGACCAATGTCACTTCCCGGAGAGGAAGTGGACAAGAGCAAATGCTAGAGACACTTAAAAAGAAGCCACTGGACTTGGTGTCCTGCTGATCTGGCAGAGAAGCTTTAGGAAGAGTGATGTCGTAAGTCAGATAAGGGGAAGTGGAGGCCAGGGGAGGGAAAGAACGGGTAGAAGCAAGTCAAAAAAAGTTTTTTTTCAGTGTGTGTGTTGGAAGAGTGGAAGGAGGCAACGCAGGAGGGGGCACGGAGGGGATCAGCTGGGGCTGAAGCAGGTGCACAAGAAGGCTCAGCAACCCTGTCCCTGCTCGGGGTGGGCTTCCATCCCCACACTGCATAAAGCACCATTAAATCATTCCAGCTTTCTTTTAAAAATATATGTCAGCCTTCAGATTAGAAATTTTGCGTTATAAATTTAGGAAATACTCCCTATGGGAATGTCATTTCTTTCCCCCTTTATTTTCCGCCCCAAGGGGAAAGTCTATTGTGGCACAGTATTATAAGAAAACCTATCCTCTATGGCTGCGGTCCCCAACCCTCAGCCCAAGGACTGGTACAAGTCCCCACAGCCTGTTAAGACCTGGGTCATACAGCAGAAGGTGAGAGGCAGGCAAGCCAGCGAAGCTTCATCTGTATTTACAGCCACTCCCCATCACTCTCATCACTGCGTAAGCTCTGCCTCCTGCCAGATCAGCAGCAGCATTAGATTCTCACAGGACCATTAACCCTACTGTGAACTGCACATGCAAGGGATCTAGGTTGCGTGCCCCTTATGAGAATCTAATGCCTGATGATCTGAGGTGGAGCTGAGGCGGTGATGCTAGTGCTGGGGAACGGCTGCAAATACAGATTATTGTTAGCAGAGAGGGTTGACTGCACAATAAATGTAATGTGCTTGAATCATCCTGAAACCCTTCCCTCCCTATCCCTTCCACCACCTTCCCCCTCCTCCTCCCTTCCCCCTCCCTCCCCCAGCCGTGTATGGAAAATTGTCTTCCATGAAACTGGTCCCTGGTGCCAAAAAGGTTGGGGACCACTGCTCTACGGAGCCCCATCTCCAGAATAAAAATGCACAAACTAGCAGACATACACAAATTAGTTTTAATAATTTAATTATTTTATAAATGCAAATACTCTTTAGGTGATAAATGAGTTCTTAAAAAGTACAAATCCACTGACTTAACCCATTGACTTGTAAAGAGATTCTCACTTGGTAGGAACCCCTAACATCTCGACAGAATGTTCTTCTGCCCTCACAAAATAATAGAAAGTGAGTTGATATCGGTAGCCAGGCCAAAGGCTTTTTTCTTTAAGAAATTTTTTACATATTAAAGATCAAGAGTGACACATAATGAGACTTCATTCCCTTCCTCAATCTATCTCCAAATACACTATCTGGTTGAGCCTTTAACTGGGAAGTCAGAACCTGTTGAGAAGTCTCAAGAATGCCTAGATTCTCTATCATAGGGACTCAGAGACTGGATCCTAAAATATACAAAAACGTCTTAGTATTTTCAATTCAGTCATCTCAGGATATGTTCCTGCCACTCCCGTTCTCAGACTATAGAGATTTCATTAGCGCAACAGAAAAATAATACAAAGATAGCTTGATTATTTGCCATGTACCTACATAATTAACTGCAATATGCAGATTTTTCATTTTATAAATAGAATTTGAGTTAAAATTTTATGGTCCCTCCTCACATGATTGGTGGTTCCCATGATTACAGGCTCAGGTAACAGATCTCCAACCACTGCTTCTCAAACTTTAAAATAGACACAACCCAGCTGGGAAGCCTGTTAAACTACAGGTTGGGATTTAGAAGGTGTGGGATGGGGCCAAGACGCTGCCTTTCAGGACAAGCGCCAGGTGATTTCTAATGCTGCAAGTCCGGCTTTAGATAACAGCTGCTAAGTTTGCCTGCAGATGAAAGCTTGAGTAAACTCTAAATACTTATTCTGCATGGCCTTTGCACTTTCTAAATATGTAGTTTTGTGGGTGCAATGTACACTCTTCCGGTGACGGGTACACTAGAAACCCAGACATCACCTCTATACAATTCTCACCCATGTAATCAAAAACCATGTGTACCCCTCAATCTATCAAAATTTTAAAAAGCAGTTAAAAAAAGAAAATATATATATATTTTATTTTTAAATAAGAGATAAATTTCCTAGCCAAATGGGTTTGGATTTGTTGGTGTTTTGTTTTTGATTTCATGCTATCCTAATAGTTCACAAAGCAAACAAATTCAGACAGGAGAAAACTGGCTATGTCACGACAGGGCATACATCAGCCTGGTCTTTTCAATAGGATAATTATTTAGAGTCTGGAATTATAATGATAATGAACAGAGTCTGGAATAATGGCTCAGTAACAAGAAAATGAAAGCAGGACATTCTGGCTAAAAGTATTAATGATGTATTTGAGAGTACAGTGGTCTCTATGGCAAGATTATTGGAAGATAAAGAGGTCTAGTCCAAGCTAAATGTTTCCAATTTGCTGACTGAGTTTAAAGAGAGCTCTGTAGGGCTGCATAAACACAACCAACTGACAGAACCCTAGAAGGAATAATGAACTGGCAGACAAAATTTTAATTTGGAAAAACATCCACAATGCTTATTACACAGCTATTCCTGGCAACTAGAAGCTCATATGAAACACTTTTCCTTAATGGAATGGGAGTTTGTCAAGAACAGCAGTAGGCACTTACTTTAAATTAATATTGAACCATGAACTTCCATCAGCAGCAAGCTGAGGCATACCAAACGAGCTCAAAATACCAATTCATACATTTAGGCGGCTGAACTTGCCTTTAAGCTATAACAAGCTAATTACGTGTACCCAGTGGGTCAACCATTAAACAAATACATAGCACAAATATTACCAATTTTTTCCTAAATTTTATTATGAAACAGAGTCTCATGCCAAAATTTATAGCACCACTATCTGAACCTGCTACTCTTGGTTAAGAAATGCCACTTTTAGACCAGGTGTGGTGGCTCACACCTGTAATCCTAGCACTCTGGGAGGCCGAGGCAGGTGGATCGCTCAAGGTCAGGAGTTCTAAACCATCCTGAGCAAGAGTGAGACCCCATCTCTACTAAAAATAGAAAGAAATTAATTGGCCAACTAAAAATATATAGAAAAAAATATTAGCCGGGCATGGTGGCACATGCCTGTAGTCCCAGCTACTTGGGAGGCTGAGGCAGTAGGATTGCTTGAGCCCAAGAGTTTGAGGTTGCTGTGAGCTAGGCTGATGCCACAGCAGTCTAGCCAGGGCAGCAAAGTGAGACTCTGTCTCAAAAAAAAAAAAAAAAGAAAAAAAAAGATACACATTCCAGAAAACTTTGAAGCCCAAAAGGATCTGAATAAACTCTTTCTCCTCCTGCAGGGCCAGTTCAAATAATCCCTCCTTTGTCTAACGTTCTTTCTTAACATAGATTGATCACTCTTTTATTAGTATTTGCTATTACTTTGCGTGTTTTGTATTGTAATACTACACTGTACTATAGATAAATGTGTCCTTATAGATTTTAATTTTGCCAAAATATGGTGGAATCTTTGGAGCTGATTTACGCTAGTCCTACTTGTAAAAGACTGACACATACACCAAAATGTTACTTTATTTTCCAAAGGGCATTGGGGATATGCGGGAAAGCCTTCTCATGGAATGAAGTGTTCAACGTTTGGTCTTCAGAATACCTCCTTAGAGGCTCCCTAAATAAACAGTTTTTCATGATAAAGGAGGAATCAGAATTTTATGTGGTTAATATCAGTTTTACTCTGGAGACTATTTTCACTGTTAGAACTAATTCATTTATTAAATAAATAACAACGAGAAGTCATATAATCATATTTCTACAAAAGGTAATCAGTTTAAAAGTCCTTTTCCATTCACTTTGGAGACTTTTAAGAGATATTTCTTCCATGCTGCAAAAAGTTTATTCTGTGAATGGCAAAATAAACTTTCATTTATTTATGCTTGTAAGCCCAGTAGTAACCTCCTCCTGACTCAGCACTTTTCTCCTCTTAACGAGGCTAGATTTAACACTGACAGAAACTTTCCTTTAGGGGCTTCCTATTTTTTGATGCAGTATGGATAGAATTTATGCTATATTCACAGAGAATTCAATAGTGCTGGGTAATTTTAAGTTGTTAAAATCAGTTGCTTCACTAATTGTGCAGAATTGATCTTGGAGGTGCTGAGATGTCCTCTGCTCTTGGAGTCGGTTACTTCTGAGGACAGCTTATCCTAGCTACTGCGGGTTTGTTTTATATGTTGACTCTTTTATTTCTTGGTTTGTGGGGCCCTTTGCTTAGCACTCAAAAGATTGTACAGTAAGGCAAAGAGGAAAAGTCCTGCTAAAGTCATCAGATTCAGATTGGAATCATACATCTTCTGTTACGTCACCTGTGTGCCCTGGGTGAAGTTTCACCCAGGAAACGGGAAATAGTATTACTGGAATTAATAGTAATGCTCGACTGTAAGGGGTTTAAGAAAATTAAAGGTGATGTATGCTAAATACCTAAAATCCTGCCTGGTACTTGGCAGGTGCTCAGTAAGTGAAGCCCGCCATTTACAGACAAGATACACCTGATTGCATTAGAAAGCATCAGGATACATCCTCTGTTCATCAACTCATTCATTCATTCATTCAATAGATGCTTAGCACCTATTTGATGCCAAACATGATTTACAACGTGGATCCTACAGCATTTTAAAAATGCAAAGTATATTCTAGTGCAGGGAGACAGATTATGAACAAATATGTAAGGAAATTCTGTAGTAGAAAATGGTAAATGCTCTGGAGAAATACAAAGAAAGCATGAGGGGATAAGAAATTCTGGAAAGAGGTGCACATTTAATAAGGGAGATTAGGTAAACCAGATGACATCTGAGCCAAGGAATGAAGGAGGCAAGAGATGCAGCCACGCTGATGTCGGGGGAAGGCATATTCCAGGCAGAGGGAGCAGCCAAGGCAACGTGAAGTTCAGCATGCTATTAGCGCATTTGAAGGCCAATATTCTAGAACAGAGTAAACAAGGAAAATAGAAAGTGTAGGGCTTTGTAGGCCATTGTCAAGAATTTGTCTTTTACTCTTACTGAAATGAAAACCACTAGAGGGTTTTGGGCAAACCTGTTGTGCTATCTGCTTTACCTTTTATGTCTCTGAGTGCTCTTTTGGGATTGGACTGAAGGGAAGCAGAAGTAGAAGCAGGCGAACATTTAGGGAACAATTGCAATAGTCTAGGTGAGAAATCACTGAGTGGTGATGAGTGGAGGTGGTAAGAAATGTTCAGATGCTGCATATATTTGGGAGACAGAACCAACGGGATTTCCAGATGGATTGGACATTGTATTTGAGAAGGGAAAAAAGTCAAGGGCACTTGTAAAGTTTTTGACCCAACTAATTGAAAAGAGGGAGCTTCCATTTACTGAGTTTACAGTGTCCTTGCCCATTATCTTCAAATATTAGGTATCTTTTTGAGTATTTGTCTTATTTCTATAGCTATTATAAATTTTTAAGAGTAAGGACAGTGTATTATTTTTTTTCTTCATGTGCACTCATGGTATTTTTCTCTCTGGATGGTAATCAGCAAGTATTGATGACCAATCGACTGATTATGTATGGCTTATCAGTGACACTGATTAAACTTGTCATAAAGTTGGCTTTGATGGCTGAGATAATTTCACATGTCAGAGCCTAGATGGTCGTGGTTGGATCATTAAATGTTCCTGGAGATATGTAAGATTATATGAAAAAATAAAGGAAAAATAATTCTTGCTCAAGCTAAGAATTTTGACTGCTTTTGAAATTCTTAGCTCTAAAAGGCAGTATACTTGAAGGTCCCATAATAAGATATAAATAATATTATAAAGGAGAAAATTAATACATTCCTAAATGTAGCAATATCTAATTACAACTAGTAAATTTAAATTAATGTTTGAAGACTAAAAACACATCCTGTTTTATTACCAAAATCTTTTAAAGATATTATCTAGGCCTTTAAATAAATCCAGATGAAGCCCTACTTTGGAACAAAAGATGGTCTTTAAATGTAAATAAGTACACCTCTGCTTCTATGCCAATCCAGAATTTATAAATGAAATTGATTAATAGAAAGTAGCTAGTTAGTGGCCAAGGAAGGATTAAACCCACATCTACTTGTTCCCCAACCAGTGCTCTACTATACCATGTTTATATCTTGATTTTAATTAGCCTTTCTGAATTTGCAGGAAATTTAGAGATTATCTGATAGAATTCACTCAATCCCTCAGCAGTGTAGCATTATTGTAGAAATAAAGTGAACTGAATATAGAGTGAGATACTTGACCATTTCTACAACATTACATGGGCCCAAGTTTCTATACACTATTCCCTAGTTATGGACTATGATCTGTCGATTGTTAACCATCAATCCCTCTTTTGCCATTGCCTTTTGTGCTGGCCACATAAAGGTCAAGTAGAAGTTGGCCTCACCTGGAGGTGTAGAGGTCAAGTGGAAGTTGGCCTCACCTGGAGGTGTAATCAAACATTTCCATTTGTGAGTTCACCTGGCTTTTACTGCTTTCTGCAAAGCACTGAATGTAATCATCACATTTGCCATTATACTCAGAGTACAAATAATCCAGTGTCAAGCACTTTGGGGATTTCAGTAGCATCGTATGTTAGGTACTGTCAACAATGACAGATTATTCTTAAAATAAGATAAATTAATGGCTAAAAATCAGTAATTCAACACTTGCTATGTTGGTTGTAAAGAAAGGATGGTAAATCTTGGTTAGATGCCTGAGATTAAAACCCTTTTTATAGTTGAGGACAGTGATAATTTTAATAACATTAATTTACAATTGACAAATTGTGTACTTTTAACACTGATAGTCTAGCCATTTATTAGATTTTAAGAGCAGGGATAATTAAGTATTACTGCCCAGAAGAGTTGCTGGGGTGTTATTTATAACCACAAAGAGTATAAAAACCAACTTTTTATGTTCAAATGCATATTAATTCTTGCTTCATTAACTGCAGCTTGGGATATTTGCATTGATTTTTTTCCCCCATACTATTTCATTTCCCAAGTTGATTGGGCTGCCTGTTTGTCATTGTTGTTTTATTTTATTTTGTACCCCACCCACAAAATAACCCATATTACCTTCTAAGTGGTAAGAAGGAGCTAGAGGGTATATACTGGTGTATTCTGAAAGAATTGTGCCCTGAATTCTTTAAGCAAAATTCAAACTTTGCCTGGTATCCTTGTGCTTGAGAAGAACTTCTAAGCAAAAAAGGAAAAGCTTTTTTGATATTTCCAAATTAATGATTTGTGGGGTACAGATCATATATATCCTTCTAATTGGGCTAAGTAACATATTATCCCATCTATATTTGACATAATATTAAATACCAGAATGTTGTTTGATAAGAATAATGTTACAATGGTCTGCAGGAGGTGAGATTTTACAAGCCCCTGTGGTGCAAGCAATTTCAGAAGCGAGTAAAACCAAATAACTAACGCAAACAGCTTGGCAA
Organism: Lepilemur ruficaudatus; assembly: GCA_963574885.1. Lineage (NCBI taxonomy): Eukaryota > Metazoa > Chordata > Mammalia > Primates > Lepilemuridae > Lepilemur > Lepilemur ruficaudatus. Next base: position 14,564 of record CAUYRT010024033.1, read on the forward strand.
TAGTATTTATTGTCATTTATAAATAAAACAAAGAAAGAAGATACCATGAACGGTCTTATTTTTTCTAATTCTAAGCTTAAGTCCCAGATGCAGGAAGGAAATATGATTCCATCATGAGCAATAAAACAAACTTTGCAAGTTCTACACTGTAGCTAGAATTATGGTCTCTCCCCACTATTAGCCTATGGCTGAATGTGCAATTTCGGATGTGGTAGGAGTATTGCAACTTCCATCCCTTCAAAAAGTCCAAAGACTCAGTTTCTTGTTAAATTTCCATACCTATATGCTTCATATTTCTTATGCTTCATCTGTTATGTCACCCTCACTCTTGATAGAAACTTATTTGGATAATGTCTGGAAGCAAAGAGTGCCCCCTTGAAGAAGGTTAGGGATGGAGGCACTCTGTCAATACCTGACAGGTGTAAATTTGTTAATATATGAGTAGTATATGAAAATACAAATCACCCCAGAGAGCCGGCCTAAAGCAGACTGAAAAGCTGTCATAAGCAATTTTCAAAAAGCATGAGTTATTTGGTTCCCTTCCAGGGGGAACAACTCCATAGGCATAAATTTCTGAATGGTACTTGACAATCTTAACCAGTCCTGCTCTCTCCAAGCTCGCGGTATGACCAACATGTGATGACGTGGACTTTCTGGCCACCTGTAATCTGAGGCCAAGGGAGAATTGACATGATAATTGGGAAGAGCTTGAGCCTCCTTACTTACTGATGCACATGTCAAGAACAGATTAAAAAACCTCGTAATCGGGAACACTTTGGAACAATGTATTTGCCAAGTGATTATTTATGGGTCCTCCTCAATCACACCAATTTCTTGTGTGTCATAATACGAGGGGAATGATGGAGTCTTTGAAATGTACCCCCAGCCCAATCACTAGTTTATATGTTCTAACATTGTAGGATTCTATGTTTTCCTTTCTGGCCCCGGGTTCATTGAAAAATCTTTACTAACTGAATAGCCTTCTCCCTGGTGTGAGATGGCTGACTTTAGCGAAGGAGTGCATGATTGGCAAGTCGGTTCTAATCGAATAAGTGTCAAGGTCAAAAACCAACAAGTGATGAAGATAAAGAAGCCCTGGAGTGGTGTTTGTTTCAAATCATATTACATCTTTTTAAGTAGGACAGAGCTTTAGGGAGTGTATGTAAAATTGAGAAAGACGAACAGTTATAGCATAGCTTTATGCTGTAGATGTTATAGTCACTGAAATAGGGAAACTTGTATTTTGTAGTTCTTAATAAAATTAGGTCACATAAAATGTACTGGTATCAGAGTTCTTGTGAATGCAACACGTGGGGGTGAATTAAAGTATGAATGTGTCTTGAAGGCTTTGCTATGATAGAAGAGTAAAATAAAGGCTGGTTTCTGCAGTTCAGGATTCCCCAGTAGCTTCTGCTGATGTTCCCCCAGGATGGTTCTCAAACTACTTTGGTCATGACCCAGATAAGGAATAGGTTATTCATTGGCACTCAATAAACAGGCAAACACACACACACACATCTGAAATAAGTGCTATTTTAAAAAGACCTCCTATCTCATGTGATTGATTCACTTTAATACTTTCTATTCTGTATTCTGTATATATTTTTATTTTATTCTATCTTATTATGTTTCAATATTTCATTTAAAAAAACTGGTTGGTCCTATTACACTAACGTTATGAATTCACTTACCAATGGTTCACAATGGCTGTTCGAGATACATTACACTAGAAGGCTCCAGAATACCAGAAAGTGCTGTGCAAGTTCCCCCTATTGGACTTGGCTTCAAACTAGTATTCCTTCCAGAATGCTCTCCCCTTACTTACATCATAATCATCCTAGAAGTTACCAAGAAAGAAAACTATCATCTATTGAATCCTATTGGAAATAATTGTGAAAATGATGATATATGGTCCGAGAATCCAGGAGTGCTGGAAGGCTATTCTTCACCAACTGTTTCTTTCATCAAGATTCCTAATGAAACTACATGCACAGTAGAAAATGGCTGACACAAAACATTTCGTTATTAGCTGTGTTTTTAACACCAAACCACGGGTGAGGTAGCTCAGATAGTATAGCATAAAATTCTTTCTAAGTTTAGAATTAGCCTTGAGACCAGAATCAGAGCAATGCTGCCAGCCACTGCATTCTACTACCAAATGCTATATTTATTTACTCAAAATTTAATCATTCATTCAGAAGGATTTATTGGTGCCTGCTGTGACCCAGGCATTTTGGGTTTAATATGATAACACTATAATAGTGCTCTCACTATCAACAGTGCCTATGGAGTAAAAAGATTTTCTATTTCACTAAATCCTTCAGCTCCTTCAGCTCTTTGGTTCCTTCACTGGGTGCTTATCCCAATTTATAGGATTTACCATGCAGTGAGTATTTAAAAGTAGTACTTTCTCCTCTTTTTAAATCATGTTGTAGTTGTATAGAACACCTAGCACAAGAATTTGTTATATAACAATGATTTTCTTTTTGAACACTATAATTAGTCTGAGGCTAATAAATATTTGCTGGGTAAATGCACAAACATATTAGATTTATTTAAAAGGCTTGCTTGTTGTCATGGCTATGTGTAACTGCTGTGTAACCCAATTAGTTATAGCAAGTACATGTTTGGAAAATTAAATGGTAGGATGCTGACTCCTAACTAAAATATATATATATGTATATATATATATACACACACACACACATATATATTGCTTCCTAGGGTATTATGAATTCAGGAAAGAGCTTAAAACTCTTCTAGAATAGAAATGGTAGCTTTTCTATTTATGCATTGCTGTGTAACAGAATGTTTTTTCTTAGAATAAAAATGGTACTGTTCTGGTTATCTGTTGCTGCATAACAAGTTCTCCAAACTTAGCAGTTTAAAACAACAATCATTGTAGTATATCTAAAAATTTTGTGGATTGAGAATTTAGGCAAGGCTTGAAGAGTGATTACTTTATATAGGGCTGATTGAGGCTACTTAGTGATATTTGGCTGGAAGGTGGGCTGATCTGGAGGACCCAGGACCACTTCACTCCCATGTTTGGAGGCTTAGCAGGAATGGTTGTGCAGCTGGGCTCAAATGGGACTGATAACCAGAACACCTGCATGTAGCATCTGCATAATGACCATTATAGGGTAGTCAGATTTCTTATATAGGAGATCAGAACATATCTTAGTTTGTGCTGCTATAACAAAATAGCATAGCTTGGATGTCTTATAAAAAAAAACTTATTTCTCTCAATTCTGGAGGCTGGAAGTCCAAGACCAGAGTATACACATGATCGAGTTCTGGTGGGGGCCCTGTCCTGGGGTGCAGATTGCTGTCCTCTCACTGCATCCTCACACGGTGGAAATAAGATGAGAGAGCTCTGTAGGGTCCCTTTCATAAGAACCCTAATCCCATTCTTCAGAATTCTCCCTCATGACCTAATTACTTCCCAAAGGCCCCACCTCCTAATTCATTCACATTGGGGGTTAGGATTTCAGCACATGAATCTTGAGGGAGCAAAAATATTCAGTGTAGCGCAGGACACTCCCAAAGACACAGTTCCAAGAGTGAGCCTTCTAAGAGAAACAGATGGAAGCTGTAAAACTTATATGCTCTTGACTGAAAAGTTCCAGAATACACAGAATATACCTTCTAAGTGCAATGTATTATTTTAAAATTATTGCATAACAAACTCCTCCAAAACATAGCTTAAAATCACATACATTTTTATCTCACTGTTTCTGTGGGTGCGGAATCCAGCAGCACCTTAGCTGGCTGACTCTGGCTCATGGTCTCTCATGAGACTGCAATTAAACTATTGGCCAAGGCTGCAATCTCACCTAAAGATTGGACTGGGGAGATTTTGCTTCCAAGGCCACTCATGTGGTTGTTGGAGGCCTTAGTTCCTCACTGACTATTAACAAGAAACTTCAGTTCTTCACCATAGGTTGACTGAGTATCCTTATGACATGGAAGCTGGCTTCTAGAGCAAGTGGTGGGAGAGAGAGAGAAACAGAGAAAGAGAGAGCCAAACCAGAAGCTACAGTCTTTTTATTTCAGAGCAGCATACCATCACTTCTGCCATATTTTATTCATTTGAAATGAATCACTAAGTCCAGACTACACCCAAAGGAAGATAAAATAAGTTCTACCACTTAAAGAACTTTTTAAACCACCACAGTCCACCTCCTGAACACTAATTGCTTACATTGCTCCTCCATGCAAAAATACATCCAGCTTTAAATCCAGAATCTCATTTTCTAAACCAAGTCTAGATCCAGTTGAGTCTTCTGTGCTCTAGATCCTTAAATAAAGCTTCTTGAGTACAGTCTCTCTTAATAGGTAAACCTATGAAATTAAGGAAGCAAATTACGTGCTTCCCACAATCCAAAATACAATCATATCACAGATATAATATAACTGATATAGACATTCCTGTTCAAAAATGGGGGAAATGGGAGACATAAAGGAGCCACTGGTCCAAAGCAATTCTGAAATTCTTTGATTGGGTCTCAGAGCTTGGGGAGTGATTCTCCATGGATCTCAGCTCCATCTTCTGGTCTCTAAGTCCTCCTGTGTTTCTCATGAAAGTTAGCACATGTTCACAGCTGAGTAATTTTCTTTGACTGCTTCCAGCAAGTAGAATTTTGGAAGTCCAAAAGTCATATTTCACTTTGTGCTATCTCTGTTCTTTTCAGTACAAGCTGATGTTTGCACATTTAAAATTTTTTTGTCACTCCAAAGACTTTTAATATTAATTCGAGGTTGGTTTTTTTTAGAGATTCAATTTTTTTTCAGCATATTACGGGAGTACAAATGTTTAGGTTACATATATTGCCTTTGCCTCACCCGAGTCAGAGCTTCAAATGTGTCCATCCCCTAGACAGTGTGCACCACACCCATTAGGTGTGAATATACCTATCCCCTCCTCCCCCCTCCCACCTGCTCAACACCCGATGTATGTTACTACTAAATGTGCACATTAAGTGGTGATCACTTAATACCAATTTGCTGGTGAGTACATGTGTTGCTTATTTTTCCATTCTTGGGATACTTCACTTAGTAGAATGGGCTCCAGCTCTGTCTAGGATAATACAAGAGGTGCTAGATCACCATTGTTTCTGTGGCTGAGTAGAACTCCATGGTGCATTTATAATTCTTTTAAAATTGTATGGGTCTTCTCTGAACCTTGTTGGTGTCCACTGTATTGTACAAAAGTCATACTCAAAATTATCTTTAAGGTAAGCCCCTCTTTACCTCAGGCTTTAGAAGTGACCACTGAGGAACAACATCCTTAATCTTCCTAGAAGTTTTATGGTTTAGTTGGAAGCCTGGGCACACTTTAATCTCATTAGAGGCCTTTTCTTAACTACTATACTAAGGTACTAATTTAGATTTTTCTGAGATCTTAACAAAAGTTTCACAGGCATACCCTTCACTTCCTGTTTGGACCAGGTTTTCTTAGTGGTACCCTGTATTTTATCTTTGCTCAGAAGCCAATTCTTAATTTTAGCATCATGTGCCATATAAAAAAGGTGAGATTTTTCCAAAACATCAATTTTTACCTCCCTTTTGTCTAACAGCCCTTCTTCCTTCAGCTCATCTTCATTCTCTTTTATCTTATGATAAGCACCAATAAGAAACCAGAAAGCAGCTTCAACACTTTGATGGGAAATGACCTTAACTAGGTCACCAACTTTATTAGACAGTTAACTAATTTTCACGTTACTTCAAGTAAAACGACTGCTAAACTTTTCTGCCACTCCATAACAAGGATCCGCTTTCCTCCAGTTTGCAATATTAATAACATTTACCTCACTTTCCTTAAAATCCTTCTCTACAGCCCTATCAGAGACCATTAGTCATTTTCTTCAAGGCACACTGGGCTCTTACTAACACTCTGCTAGAAGCCCACTGCCTGGTTCACAAGCTACTCCCACGTTTTAGGTTTTATGGCAGCATCCAACTTCCAGGTACCAAAATCTGTGTTAGTCTTCTATTATTGTGCAACAAATTACCCAAAATCTTAGCAGCTAAAAACAACAAACATCATTAGCTTACTATTGATGTGAGTCAAGAATTCGGGAACAACATAGCTGGCTGGTTTGGGCCTAAAGTCTCTAGTGAGGTTTCAATTAAGGAGTTGGCTGGGGCTGAAGTGTCATCAGAAAGCTGGACAGGGGGAAAGGTCCACTTCCAAGCTCACATTTCTAATTAAACTAAATAGTTCTTTGTGTCCATGGCATTTTTCCATTGTCTATTTGTATAACATTCTTTAACTAGAGGACCTAGTTTAAAGAATTTTTTTATTTCTTCGTATTTCTGAAGAAACATATTGAAAAATATTTTTGGAGAAATATGATTTTTCTTCATGTTTTTGAAACATATTTGAAGAAAGTTACAAGATTGTGTGCATAGGGAGAAAGTTGGGTATTTGAGAGTAAATTTTTGGGTCAATCTTACTAGCTGTTTCTTTATGATGAAACATACTAATTAGAAATCATGACAGAGTGATGTAAATGAAAACTGTCCAGATACAGTTTTTATGATAATTAGTTTTTATTGTCTTGCCCATTTGATGCAGTTTTAAAATGACATGTGTAGTTTGGTGAGTATATACACTCTACCGATAAGCGAAAGCGCTTGATTGTTTTGAAGGCAGCTCTTTTTGCAAGTTCTTTTAAATCCAAACATATTTGACTTTGTCAAATGAAAGACTTTATGTTAAAATAAAACACTAATAAAATACTGGAATTACTGCATTGCCTTCCTTCTTCTTTCTCCCTAGAAGCAGTTGTGATTTACAAGGATGTGTTTAGCTTTTTCTTCTGCTATACTTCCATCCTGTTTTCAATCCAAAAATAGGCACAACAAAGGATTCTTGCTTTGTCCCATGCTTGTAAATGACTGGCAAAACTAGTGTGTTTTTTGAAAGCAATTTCTACTATTATAACAAGCTGGAATCAAAATGGCCCATCAGTAATAAGCCAACCCTTATTAACTTGCACTGAATTATTTTTGTTTGGCAGATAAAATAACCACTTTCCCACTCTTAATTGGAGTTTAGTCTAATAGGATTGACAAGGCAAGCTGGGTAAAAAATGCTGTATTTAATTGCTTTTAGAATTCAGTAATTTTTAATACATTAAATTTTGAAAAAGATCCAGAGAAACTCGCACATTTTGTTTTCCAGGTTACTCTTAACCCTTAAAAATAATAACTCTAGCCAATAGATATTTTTTTTAGCTATACTGTTATTTATTGGTCTCTGTGCCTTTATAGAACTTATACTATTATTAGAAAGTGATAGTTAACTTTATAAGCCACTTATATTCTTTTCATTTACCTATAAATATAAGTCATCATTCCCTCTGGGACTATGTCTTATGGTAAAAGGTACACAAAGTTGTGGCTTACAGAAAAGAAAGATAATACGGTAAAAACAGTACAGGTGTTTGAATCACGAGAACTCAAGTTCAAATCCTGACTCAGCTGCCTACTAGCTGGGTGACCTTGGGCAGTTTATTAACCTGTCTGGGCCTCTGGGATGATCGAAAGAATGAACATACAAAATGCTGCTGCTAGCAAAGTACCTGATCCATAAGAAATGCTTTGTAAATGTTGCTGGTTATAACTATTACTACCCTGTTCTCAATATGACATTAAATTTTAAAATGCACTCACATTGACAGACCCTGTCCCCTCCTTGTCCAGTTTTCCCAAGTCACAAGGCTGGCTGGCATTGCAAAAAAGTGGGTTAAAAGCAGTCATGAGACCAGAGTAAATTAAGTTACGTAGAATTTTTAATAACTGAAGGTAACTGGGAAGCTATGGGGTTTGCTGAAGATGTCATTAAGGAAGGGTACAGTGGGACAAAGTGTAGATGAAGTCAGTGATTGGAGAAAAGAACTATGTCTAGTTAGGGAAGGAGGGAAAGCAGTAGGAAGGGAAGGACCTTGACCTGTTCTCTCTTTTTTTTTTAAGAAAATAATAGAACACCCCTTGAAGGAATGAATAGATCAAATCATAACCGAAATGTACATGATGATGTCTTTAGCTGTTCAATCTGAATCAAGAATTATGATGACTTACAATTGCCACAAGCTGTAACTTCTGTGTAACTTTCATTTAGTAAATTTTTTGTGCTTTTGTCAAATATCAGATGTTAAACTATTTTAATTTATATCACAATTGAAGCCTATTCAGTCTCCCAGGGGGTGGAAATTTAAAGATACAGCTTTTTCCCCCATTGCTTTAATAACTGTTATAAATAAATTGTAATACAAAAATATTTACAGCAGTACCTGATGTACCCTAGGTGCTCAGTATTTTTTGGTTGCATGAATTATAACTTAATTAATTTGAGCATCTTCCCTTAGTGCACTAATTCTAAGGTGATTTTATTAGATTAAATTCAAAGAAACTATTTTCATCTCATCTGCACAAATTCATCCATAAAACATTCTCAGCTATGAAACAAGCACTTGCAAAGACATCTTTCAGTACTGCTTATTTGCATTTTCTTAAGGATTTGAGTCCTTAGATCTTAGGAAAAAGAAAAATATAAACATCTAAAAATAAAGTGCTTATTATATTAATATGTATTAATAGTAGAGTATGCAATTCAGAAATACTATTTTATTTGATTTATTAAAATTCATTTATTGCCTTTTATTATACAAATATACATGTTGATTGTCAAAAATAGCAATGACCAAGGTATATGAAAAAGAAGAAAGAAAAAACTATCTATATTCATTCAAAAATAATCACCACGTTAACAGATATATGCATACATAAGCAAGTATGCAAACATAAGAATGATAAAAGAATGTTAAAATTCAAATAGTAAATTGTGTCCTTTTATTCTGTTTTTCATTTCTTCTGTCTCTTTTGCCTACTTTCTGAAGTTTTCTTCCTTTCTTTTCAATGCTACACACTTAAATTTTTACACATCTATGGGGTTTTAAAATTATTCTAACCCATAGTGATATATGATATTAATATTAACAGAAGAGGAAAAAAAGCAATAATTCCCCCTTGTATTTCTTTCTTCATTGTCCCATGGGCCTTTGAGTTTTAGGGTAAAATCCGATGGCTCCTGTTTAGGTAGATTCTTCTACTCTCTCAGCCTATTAAGGAAGGCTCCACACACTCTGCAAAGAGCAAGGTAAAAAGGAGGGGGTGGGGAAGAGAGAGAGACTGTCATGGCCCTCTGTACCAGCTTCACATATAAAATGTTCTCTTTTAAACTTGGGCTGTTGTGCAACTCTTCTAAAGGGATATTGGAGCAGCCTTTCGTTATGAAGCAGTCATCAGATAACTCAGGTGCTGGTTGCAAGAGTATGAGAGCATTACACAAATACATTCTCTTTGTTTCCGTATCTACTGAATCTGCAGTTTTCTAGGAGCTTTTTTCCTCCCTGTTGTGCATTTAACTTAAATTTGACAGAAACCATAGATGAATTTTGTAATAGACACTATGGGTACTTAAATCCCAGAAAGGCATTTTGGATAGGATAATATCAGCAAAATTTTAGTGGGTAGTCAGGGAATGATAGAGAAAACATGTAATTGGCCTCCATGTGAAACAGTCCACTAATACTCTGCTGGGGCTTCAGATTCATCTAAATCTGAATAATTTGTGTTAAGTGATTTGCAGCATATTTGAGGCACCATCAAGGGTACGTTTTGGGCAGAAGGCGTACTTTAGAAATTAAGACCTCATGGGTTTGGATTTTTTTTTTCTTCTTGTATGAAAATATACTACATATGTTCTGTTTTGTTCTGGGACTATCACACAGCCCTAAAATGTTTACAGCTTACAGCTAGGAAAGAGGGAGAAAATGGGGTTGAGTCCGAAGATGTAGCCAGGGGAAGATGACTCCATAAATCTGCCCTGGTGCATCATTTTGTTCTTTCTTACAGTGGAATCTAAACTAGCCCTCACTGAAAATAATTTCATTAAATCTAGCCTATAAAAGGGCCTTTAGCAATAGCTGTTGCCTTACAAGTAATGTAAAACATCTTTTTATAAAAATGTTCAAGAAGCCAAAGTAGTACTAGAGAAACACAGCATCGATCACCAAAATTTCGATTTACCTGCAGCTATATCCTTTGCATTTTGGGGTGGATCCGAATGCTGATTGTTGGTCATCTTTTTGATTGCATTCTTGAGATTCTGGGTTGTATAATGGAGTTAGCATTCTCATTAATTTAGGATCTAAACATTTTAAAGATTATTTCTGATGATTTAAACATTTACCTTTCAAAGAGGTGGTTAATCATAATGTACTTGGAGTAGAGCAAAAATCAACTTTCTGGCAATTCAAGTTTTCTGTATGAATGTTAGAAGTTTTTCCTAATAATTTATTCCTTTGATCTGCTTGCTGAGTAGTTAAGAATATCCGTGAAGGTACAAATTGTAACCAGCTTAATGTTTTGCATGCCTATAGCCAAATAAATGTACCATTTCCCTTATTCAGGAAACATTTAACTGATGTCTACTGAGAACTAAGGAATGCTATTTGAAACTGAGCTTCTCCCCAGTAGCTCGTGGTAGTAACGTCGATTTCTCTAATATCTATAATAAGCATGTTTCGGTTCTCTTTTAAACTTGCCCTAAATTGTACTGTGTACTAAATTTAATAGTTCCTCATGAATGTACAATTTATAAAATGCTCGCTTCACTTGCATTCACTATCCATTAATTATCTAGTCAGAAACCCCAGAATCTTCCTCAATTTCTTCCTCCCTTTCCTCAACCTTCTTCCCTGAGACAGACTGCTGCCTTAACAGGGCTTCTTGAATCCGATCTGTTACTGAAAGCTCAGCACTTGTCCTGGAGGCTGCATCCCGAAGGTTGAGAACAAGTGGTTTGAGGAGAAGAGAAGAGAAGTTTATTACTTTGCTAGCAAGGCCAGCCTGGGATGCAGCCACAGTTCAGCTGAGCTATCTCCTATAACACAAAGAACAAAAGACTTTCCCCTGCCCTTCCAACCACCTGCCTGAGGCAGAGATTGCAAGCCTCAGTTCCCCAAAAGAGTGGGGGAAGTTTTAAAGAGACAGAAAATATCTTTTTATTTTCCAGGCCATTCCATCCCTTACAATCCCTTCTTTGCCATTCCCACTCCTCACTTTTGTGCAAATACTTCGCACACCTTATCTAGCTGGTTATAAAAGCTTCCCTGCGGATTATTCAGTCCCACCTCTCAAGTGTTGCCAGAATCTTTCCTCTCGAACCTAAACACAACTGCATATTCTGTGCCCTTCCGCTAAAGGACCTCTTTCTCAATTCTCTCTCTTCTTGTGAAACATTCTATCCATCCCTTGAGGTCAGTGCAGAAGTCTCTTGCCCTGTGAGTGCACCTCTCCCTTACCACCCTTGTAACTTCTTCCCACTCTTCCCGCTCCTGGAGCAGAAAAAATATTTGTGTTTGTTGTGCACTATTGCTCTCTCGAAAGTCACGATCATCAAAGGAGTTTACTTATGACTGATCAGAGATTAAAATATTTTCCATTTTGTATAAGAAAACCAAGAAAAGAAAATACTAAGCCCTTTGAGGGCAGGGTGAGTGTCATATGTCTTATTTATATTTGCCCACACAGCACCTGGTACGATGTTTTGTCTGTAACATGAAGTAAATTGAGAAGTTAACATTATGGTATCAAATATAGGGGACGTGATATATTTCATGGTGACTTAGATTTCATTGTTGAGTAATTCTTATCAGTTAATAATTCCAGTCATATTGCCAATGGTCCCTGCATCTAGAAATCTTAAAAACAGGAAGCCATGATAAGTTTTAAAAAATTCAAAATTGATGGAATGTCTTCCTCCTGCTCATCCATTTGAATTAAACCCAGCTTGATAGTGACAGGCAGCATATAACCATCCACCCGTGTGACAAGAACTTGTGATCCAACACACACACACACACACACACACACACACAAAATACTGAGCAGCAGCAGCAAGGAACACTCAGGATCAAAGTTTGGAAAAATATCTACTGTTTTTTGTTTGGTTGGCTTTTTGATGCTCTTATTTTCATTTCCACCCTCTCACTGTATCAAAACTTCATTTGTAATGAATAGTTGTGAGCTGGAAAGACCATTTGTAATGGCAGAATTAGATCAATGAATTTTGGAACATCTTTTGCTCCCCCCAAATACTTGTTGGCTACAAGCTATTTCCATCAGAAACATGAGGGATGAGGAAGGAAATATTTTGGTTATATTAAAAAAGTGTTCCAGGTGATTCACACAGACCCCTAGCTCTAAGATTAAAAGTCATTGAAAAAAGATAACAGTTTATGATACTAATAATTTCAGATGGTAAGAGTTCCAGAACATTCTCTTTATGTGGTAAGTAGATAAATGTATTGGAAATATAGGGTTGGTCATGGTGGTGGTTGAGGTGACAGGAAGTAAAGAATAAGTATATTGATAGTCTTAACTGAAAATTTTGACTTAACATTTCTGTCAGAACAGTCATGAGATTGTTTTTCTGATAACTGAAAGAGAGTCTTTACTAGAGTCTCCTGAAATAATTAGGTAAATATTAGTCAATACTGGCATATAATTCATTCATTCAAAATATTTTGTTAATTACTTTTTATGTGCCAGACACATACAATGCAATTCTAAAAATCACTAACAATGAATATCAAACAAAATACAGACCCAAGAAATGGACAAATAGAAAGAATTTGCAGCAAGCCACACATGCTAAGAAAGGAGTACAATCGTCCCTTGGTATCAATAGGGGATTCATTCCAGGGCCCCTGCGAATACCAAAATCTATGGCTGCTCAAGCCCCTGATATAAAATGGCATAGTAATTGCATATAACTTATGTATATCCTCCTATACATTTTAAATCATCTATTTCCAATACTACCTAATACAATGTAAATGCTGTGTAAATAGTTGTTATACTACATTTTTTTAACTTGTATTACCTTTTATTATTGTATTGTTATCTTTTATTGAGCTCTTTTTCCCAAATATTTTTGATTTGTGGTTGGTTGAAACCACAAATGCGGAACCCAAGGATGTGGAGGGCCAACTGTATTCATGGGGGTAGTGCTGTGGATAGCATGGCATCTGGGGGAGAGCACTGAAGAGATTTCAGAGTCTTGTCTTTGGAGATAAGGCACAAGGTCTCAGAAGACTTACCATCTGAAGGAATTCTATGGATGGACTAGTACAAACATTGTCAATCCTGGTTGCCAGCTCATATCACTTGAGGAGCTTTAAAACAGGTCAGCTGCCTGGGTCCCACCTCTGGAAACTCTGGTTCTGTGATCCTCAGATATCACTGACCTTTTTTTTTTGTTTTAATTTACTGTATTTAAAAAAAAATTTCAAAGCCATAAGTTGATTATTGCTATATATTGGTGCTAGGTATATGGGGCTCATTGTACTATTTTCTTTACTTTTATGTGTGCTTGAAATTTTCCAAAGTAAAAAAGACTGAAAAAGAAGGAGAAGGGGGAGGAAAAAGAGGAGAAAGAAGAAGAAAGGCTCTCTGAGTCACTCAGAGGCATTGTCAACTTTGTGGCTCACTGAGAAAAGCTGAAAGAGAGAAGATAATATCAAAAAGAAGACAGTCTAGGTACTTAGCAGGTACAAATACCAACACACAAACTCAAGGGTTAGGGTAACTTTTTCTTCTTTAAATCAACTTAATTTCTACTTAGATCTCATGTTTTACGGTATACTGGAAACTTAGTCTGAGGCATTTAAGGTTTGGTCTATGTTTGAGCTTCTGTTAGTGTAAACCATCAGAAATGAGCACCTGATCTTCCATGTCTTCTGTCTACCTGCCATCTACTGAGAAATCCTCACTCTGGCCTTTTTTCCAGTCGACAGTTCAGGCAAGTCACTGTTGAAAAGATCCTCATACAATGTGATAAGCCATTTCAGGTTTAGTTCTCTTTTGTTTACTTCTCTGCACCTGTCAATTAATTCTCTCAAAATACATTCTTCATTTTTTGATATTTTTC